>KN887581.1:60143-166079 GCA_000934455.1 Apostichopus parvimensis | reverse complement strand
CAGATTACCGGCATTAGACGTTTCTTTTTGCGCGAGTCTTCACACCCTTTAAAGCAAATATGGTATGGAACGTACAGCTATGATCACTCACGAAATTAAATGCGCTCAAAAGCCCATGGTTGTGTAATAATCCAACAAGTTCAACTAGTGAAGAGAATAATGTGCAAGGCGAAGACGAACCAATATTGTCTTCACTATTAAGACAAGCCGGGATATTACTAAACCATGGATGAGTAAATATAATTCATTAATATCCTTTTTGGTTGGGGTATGTTATTATGTCAATAGCTTGTTCCGGGTCCAGTTTCCACTTCAGTGGTTACCGATGTTCTGGTTTCTTCGGAACCTGTACATTGATCTGCGGATTGCTCAGGATCAAGAACTTCAGCATTCTTTTCAACATCTTCACGGAAACGAGAAGAATGTCTCTGCAAGGCTTCTTGCAGGGTTGGTCTTGCCATGGATGAAGAAACAGGCGGAGGACAATCTGATATCCGACTTGTCTCCTGTTTGAGGGAATGTTGTAGTTGAGCTAGGTCCCAGACTTCCTTGAAAAGTTTCCCAACATATTCTGAAAGAAAAATGCAATTTTTTACAGCAAAAGTATAGCTGGAATGTACAAAATACATTCTGTGAAACTGTTTTTAGGCCAATAACGGTCTCTGGTCAGCCCAGGCGTCGATTTTTATCGTGCGCATCAATGTTTTTTTTTCCGTGGTACCTACAACAGCGCCCTCTTTTCCGAATCGTCTCAACTTTTCGCAAGTAAAAAAAAAACGCATCCCCGCATCATTTGGAACTTTGGTCTGACCAGACACCCATCATTATTATTTTTTTTGGCCTGATACAACTTTGAAAAGTGCACATTGAATATTTTCTTTAACTTGGACACTCGATACCTTTTAATAATGGAACTGTCCAAAATGTTTCATTATGTAGAAAAAATTAAATTTGAACAAAAGATTCAGTAAATCTGAAGATGGAAGCCCAAAAAAGAATTTGCTTATGCTTTTGAACTGGCCCTGTTACGATGTTGTAATACTTACTGAAAGTTGGTGCTTCCAACTTCTTCCTCAAGGTGTAATCCCCTTCTTTAGCACGAGGAAAATCTATGGCATATCTCAGGATACCCTTCTTTGTAGAGGCTTGCTTTCTCTCACTGTTTTCATTGTAGTGTAATGCAGCAAGCAACAATCTGTCGAAACAAATGTTAAGACATTTAGTTTTCTTCACCTGCAATTTCCTAAAAGGAATTTGCCACATTTAATAAGGAAGAAATTTTTCAACAATCACTATAACTAACACAGGTATGGTTTGCTTTTTAGGGCCAACCTTACCATTTCATACTTTTATATTTTCAACATGGACAATAAATTTACCACAGAGTAAACCTGCGCACATAAACATGTTAAATAATAATACATGTAAATAAACTTATTCCATAAAAAATGTGTGGTGCAACAATTCTTTCTATTGGAAGGGGGAGGGTGATCTGGTATAGAACAATATTATTGGTTGAAATTCGGTATTTTCCCCTAATGTTGATAGTCACTTTACAAAATATTGTAAAATTGTAAATACCTAACCCCGAAATGTGCTGCCCCTGCTAAATTATTGTTTTTTTCCATAAGTGAATAATTTTGTAATACTTCCCTACAAACCATCCCTTCATATGAAAACACTGTCAGCTTTGGTGCAAAGTAGTTGATGAGGGAATGAAATGCTTCCACTCTAGATGTTTGCTGTTTAGGTTAAAGCTTTTTGATGTCGTTCCGTAGCCTTGTTTTCTCCAGAATTCCAAAAAGTTTATCACCTACCTCAGTACCTTAAAGAACAAAAATGAAAAAGCAGAAAAAATCAAATCCAAGAAAAAATTAGCTAACTCTATTCATGTTTCACTATTTCATTCTGTAGGTTTCCCTTACAAAGTCAAGTAAAACCAACTCACCTGGCTGAAGCCATTTTCTTGGTGGCTCACCACTCAAGTCAGCATGAGCACATTTCTTGAATTTCTTGTGCCACTTGTGGTTATCATGAATGTTTTGTACGTGGTTGATAATGGAGTCAAACTTCTCCAATATCATTTCCTGATCTCCATCTCGTGTTCAAGATGCTACCCAGTAGATATGGTTGACGATGCTCCTGATCCACTCTAACACAACTTGACAGTTTTTCTTCTTCCCCAGAGATTTCAGCTGCTTTTTGATGGCTAAAAAAAAACATTTGGTTGACATTTATTCCTAAAATGCACCGATGGAGTAAACAAAATTTTGAAATAATTAATCTTGGTTTTGTGTAACCCATTGGTGTGAAGGCCAGGTGTTTCAATAAAAGCAGAAAAATCCTGAATTCAGGATAAATCTTCAAATCTTACATCCAATCTTTAATACACGCAAGTTATTCTGGGAAAGACTATAAAAATTTGCATATACTGTACCTGAACCAACTGAACGTCCAAAACTTTGTTTGTCGTTAACTCCATCAAGGTGTAGCTGCCAAATTTAGCAGTGTGTCCTGGACTGTCTGCACGACCATCTCCTCCAAGAACAAGAGGCTCATCACTATGAACTAGTTGACCAGAAATCAAATTGTGCTGATGGTCCTCCCAAATTCGAATGATAGCAGGCTGAAGATATTGCTGCTGGTGCCTGAAGAAGGTTCTTTGGGAAATAGTAGCACAGTTCATACTGGAAAGAACACGTAGGACCTTTGTCGGGCTTGCACCAGCAAAAAGAATAGCAGATGATAGTACTAAATTTCCACTTGGTGTATCTCTAACCCATGGCTGGCTTGACCAAGTCCGTTTATGGCCACATTTGTTGCATTTTTGGTAGATGATGACCATAGTCCCCACCGTTCTTTGAATGTATCCCTTAGTGGTGCCATAACACTTCACACACAGCACAAACAGGGTTAACAAAGCAGTCTTAAAAACCACAAACTTTGGCTCTTCCCATGGTGACTCTTTAACATCAGCATCACTGTAAGATCAAAACATTCTGAGCTTGAAATTCATTGTGTGACATTAACCCTTGTATGATATGGAAAAGAAATGTTTTACGGTTTTCGTATAATCACTCATGAAGGAATTGGAAACGGATCTCTTAATTTCAAAATTTTCCTCAAAATAGAGGTGTCTATGTATAGTTGCTGATTGTTATTTTCAGAAAGTTTCTCATAATCATGAGAACATGCAGGTAAAGTTCATTTTGAAACCTCCATTATAAAAAATTAATTTCATTTTCTCTCTTTGGCCAATTTTGTAGCATATCCCTCAAATTTCCTTTTACCATCCAATGCATACTTAGATTACACATGCATCTCTGATCTTGAAGAAAAAAATCACATACTGTAACTGCTATTTTCATTTTTTGGTTGAGAATGGAACAACTGTTACAATTACCTGACATCATCATCTGAAGTCCAATCTGAGGGAACATATTCTTTGCTTTCCTTATGAACCTCACTGCCTGAGGAACTTTCATCTTCGCTCGGCACTGGCGATGATGTAACAACCATCTCTGGTTTCAGAAGGGTACACTGAACTTCTGCATCTACTGAGCATACTTTGGGGTTTGAAAACTGTGTCTGTGACCCTGTACAAAAAATTTATATCAAAATGAATTAAATTATAGTGAAATCAAGTAAGACCTCAACTTTGTCACATCTGCTGTACAGGTCTATCACCAAAAAGGGAAAAATTTAATACCTTTTGATCGTTTGTAAGCCCTTGCCTGAATTCACACACTCCTTGTTTGTACAGCTTGTGGTGCCACAAAGATTTCCGTCGGACTCTCCACAGTATGGGAACTTGCATCCTATTTCATAGGCAAGAAAATAATAAATTTAAATTAACAATGTATAATGACAATCATATAAACAAATAAAAATATATATATATAAACAGTGATAATACAGTAAACTAATCAGCTACATACTGTAATCATACTGTATTCTTACAAAGCCATTTTCATCTATATACTGTACAAATATAGCTAGTTTACTGGTTTAATATTATTTTATAAAGTATGATATACAAACAAATGATTTAACGAATGATTCGCATGAATGATTCGCATGGCTTGACATGTGGATTTCACACAACCTGATGATAGCCAAAACTTAATGAATAATGTGGTGAAACAAACCAAGTTGACATCCAATTTCTTCAAGAAGTTATTCAAGTTTGAAAACTCAGAGACAATTGTGCACAAATGGCTGGTCAATGGTTCAGTGTGACATCACAGTCAGAAGTTTATCCACAGTTTTTATGTATCATATTACAAACAGTTGTTCAAATTTTTCAAACTATTGGGTACTTTGACTGATTCACAACACATATTCAGTTTTTCTTTTCTAAAAATGTATAAATTCCAAAAAAATTTCAAAGAAATAAATTTGAAGAATTGTCATCGATCTGCATGTGTGACATCACAGGATTGAATAAAAATTCCTGTTCCAGTGTCTTTTTTGTATGTATTTTTTTTTAATTCTTAAAAATTCAAATCATGGCTTGAGGATAATAATCTTTCCCAGTACGTATTGTAGGCTATGTACCTGGGTTTCAACATCGATCTGCTGCAAATCTGTCACGTCTTCTTCTTTTCTCTCTTCTCCTTGAGAAGGAATCGCACATTCTTCAAGCAAATGTCTTACCTTGTTCAAATACAAAAATAAATTAGGTAAAAAAAAGTACAACTTTAGGGAAATGAATTGCAAAAGTAGTAAAGTACAACCAAATACAAAAATAACTGGTCATATACAGTACTGGCATTGAAGAAGGCCCAAATACCACATAATTGTTCGGGTTAGGTTAGATAGTGTATAATAATGTTGTGGCATAAAAAATATACTGTAGCCTAGAAATTATTTTACAGACTTATATGTATGCACCAATCATTGCACGATGCAGCCTGCTCCAACCCTGGCCATCCCTCAGTGGTTGTAGGAGCGCCAGATTAGGGGCAGACACAAAAAATTCCTGATTAATAAGTGGTATATCCCTGCGAACATTCATAGACACTTGCAGGCACTGTATAGGCCTAGTACATGAATTATTGTACTTTTTGGTAGCCTATACATACTTCAGACTGAAGTTCATTCCTCAGGATTTTTGGATTAAACGTAGTTTTAAATTGTAGGCCCCTATGCCTAGATGGTTTTTTTCATAATTCAACAGAGGGTAAAAGAAAGATTAAGAATATGAGTCGTTTGACCACAACACACGCACCTCCTTTCTTGCACGGCGCTCTGAAGAAAGTCTTTGCTTCTTTGTGGGAACAGCATGCCTACTTGAAGTTGTACGTGTGGCTATGCAAGTTTCATTAACGTTAGGCCTAAACAACTTAGGGCCTACTTCCACTTCTGGTACAGGGCTACTCACGACACTCTCTGGCACCTTTATTGTGGGTACTGATCCGGGTATAAGTGGCAGTCTAAGTCTCCCACCGCTTAAATCGCGTTTATAACGATCGAATTGGGAAAAGCAGTGAATATCACAATGTTCGTTACAAACAACACTGTAATTCGATGGCCCTTTGAAGTCTGCTCTAGTGAGCTGCACGAAACGGGTCAAAAGACGTTGAGTTTTTACATCATTTGGCCACTGATGAAGGCTTATTCTATCAGAACTTATATTGCTACAACCTCCAACAACACAACGCCTTGGCATTTTAATCAATCGGTGTAAATTTGAAGACAAAAGCTACAAAATGGAGGATGTACAACCACGCTTACACACCATAAACCACACGAACTCAACGAACAGTGCGAGTGTTGTTTACATCCAGCGTTCACGATATGACGTCAGCGCGTACATCAGCTGATTTCACTTTTTTTTTACAAGGTTGCGTAAAGTAGCCAATTTCTTTTACAATTTTCTCGCGAACGACTAGGTTTTATGAAATAAAAGTTATATTTTTGGAAAACAAATCCTCCAAATTAGCTATCCAATAACCTGGAATACCCCCATGGCAGGACCACTTTAAAGATGAGTTCCATAATCTAGCATACACAATAAAACGAAGAAATTTGTTTGAAAAAAATGGTTTAAACCCATTCAGAAATTTATTGAACACGGAACTTAGTTCCTAGTTCACACGCCACTCGTCACTGGGTGTTGCGGCCCGTTTTTAAGCAAGTAGGCACTGGATGACAGCAGTCATCATCACATGAATTTTCATATAATAGAGCTAGGGGTGCCCTCCTTTGTTTGAAAACGAGTGTACAACGTTTCACGCACTGTGGGGGTTAATTCTTGTAACCAAAGTTTCACAAGTTCTCCTGTAAAAATATATATTCATAAACTGTAGGCCTGAATAATGATTTATCCTGATAAGAACTACTCCTGACTTATTTCGTTTGAAACACAGACTGTAATGTACACTTTGCCTAAACCTGACCCTTCTGCACCAACATACACACATGATCTACCACAGGCTTTCCTGTGTGATCCACCTAGCCTTTCACTTTGGTTCAATGAATGTGACACTTGCTATGATTAAGGTTTCCAAAGTGTATTGGTGGTGTACATCACATGAAGCACATTGAATATAGAGCTGTGCATTTCACTTTGACGAAATATGCAACTTCTGAGTGTTTGGAAGAAGATGCCATCAGCATTTCTGTAGGAGACTGTTGGGTACGAGGGTATGGTCTATCCAGGAGAAGTCAAAGTGATCTTTGGTGATGGTTACCAGGTTTCTGTTATGGTCCCAGCTGGGAAACACTGGGAGTGGCCTAACTCCCCAGATGTGATATATTATGTAATACAAAAGCTAGTGAGAAAGCGGAAACACCAATAACTGAACAGTCGAGCACATTGTGGCATTGTGGACCTGTAGATAGCAGACAAACAGTTCAGTATCAGACAATATGGGCTTCCATGATTAACATTTTTAATTACTGTATTCTAATGTTTAAACAACAATCTGCAGGTTAGCAGACAATACAAGGTTAGTGTTACTTTTTATCTGTTTTACCTGAATTAGTTCATATTAATTTGTTTTTTAATCGGCCAAGTGGACAGATGACAGTTTCTATGTGTTTTGTATTATTGCCTACTATGTTGACACTTTTGAGAGCAATAACATTTGTTTGCATAAAAAATCTGTTAAAATGTGTGGCTCCAAATATGGTTAGTGGCTAATACAGTGAGCTCATTATTCAAGGATCACCGGTTCGAACCCTTTGTGTTTGTGTCCTTGGACAATGCAACAATTGCCTCTCTCAATCCAGGTGTATAAATTGGGACCTGCAATGAGGTGATGGACTGAGGCTCCAAAACTCGCAGCCACAGGGTGTAAAGAGATTGTGTGAGGGAACATGTCTGTGTGCAGGCAAGGTCTAACAAGTCACTGATGACCAGGGGATAGATTGTAAAGCGCATAAAAATATCGCAGATTGTGCCCTATAGAACTGATAAAAAACGTGTAACGTTACTCACAGTTACATGAGTCACACTTATTAATGTTTTATTTACATATCACGTAAAATTTCTTCCAATGTATCCCAATATTGCACACATAAATACAACCACCTATGTTATTGATTATTTTCTGTCATATATATAAAACAAATTATTGTTAGTCCTTTTCATATAACGTGGGTCATGCTGTATTTAGTGCCAAATAAATAGATGATATGTGATACAATAATTATTTTTTGTTACAATTTTATGCCTTATGCCAACATATTCCAACACTATGATGATGGAAAAATATAATGCATGGTTCAAATATTTATTTAGTATAAACTTGATCAAACTAGGCATGTTAAAGTTGGGGAGTTTTCAAGCTAAAATGACATGAGAGAGTGACAGAGAGGCATGGTCCTTCGGGTGTTAAGCGGCGTAACAGACAGACAGACATAGTGAGAGACGTACTAACAGGACC
Organism: Apostichopus parvimensis; assembly: GCA_000934455.1. Taxonomy (NCBI): domain Eukaryota; kingdom Metazoa; phylum Echinodermata; class Holothuroidea; order Aspidochirotida; family Stichopodidae; genus Apostichopus; species Apostichopus parvimensis. Next base: position 158,187 of record KN887581.1, on the reverse strand, counting down.
ATAGCCTGCATCTAGTGTTCAGCCTGACTTGTTCCTTTTTTCCCCCTCTGATTTAGCTTCCAAACTTTTGATTTTATTTGGCTGACAGACCTGTTTTGGAGATACTGATGTTAGATTTTGCTTGGAGACACTCATCCGTGTAGAGCGGATGCACTGTTTTGAGACCTTTTTGCAGATGAGGATCACTCATGATAGCACTCTCTTCGGTCTCACTCCATTTCGTTTTCACAACTTTCACCTTTTTTGGGGTTCTTTTTTATTTATTTTTGTGTCCTCTTTTTAATTTTTTTTTTGTGTCTCTTTTTGGCACACAGTCATCACCACTGTCATAACTCCTGATCCCCTTGGATCTGACAGTCATCCAGTGACTGACCTTTCAGATCGTGGATGCTGCCTTCCTCGGCTTTTAGTAGCAACTTACTGATTTTGGCCAGGAAAATAATATCCTGGGGAAGGCGATAATACTGTCGATGAACATTGACGTGATGACCCAAATGGTTGGCCAATTGCTACAGTTCTGATGAGAACAGGTTAAGGATTTGTGACACTGTGGCTAAATGTTTACTGAGATTTGTTGCCGTAAGCCTGCTAGGATGCTTAGCACCACATTGTTTGGCATATTACTTCAGACATTGATGGTCTCTTAGAGGCTGCACTGATTCGTCACTCGGGCAGGCAAAAACGTAAGGATTCTCTTCTAAAACCCCTGCAGTCTCCTGGTTGTCATTCAGTATGGTCAGAAACTCAAGCATATCCTCTGTGAGCATCAGCCTTGGTGATGTGGGTTTGATACCAGTCCAAGTTGAGGAACTGTGTTTTCCCAGGCCGGCGTCTGTTGAATGTTATGACATAACTTTGTGGTAGGGAGGCTAGCTCTCGCCAGAGGGAGGTTGTGATACCATCTGATTCTATATTTTGTTTTGTTTCTTTTCTTTTGTTCAAAATCAGCTGATTAAGTTTAACTGTATCAGCAGTTAATGGGATCTTTTTGGGCTTCTCCCATGTCTGTTTACACTGCTGCTTATACACTTTGGAAGAAATGTTCTTCTTCCATTTGAACCTCTTCAGTTTCAGGAACTCTTCCGCTTTGTATTCATTCTCAGTGTTTCCAGTTTCAATGGCATCACTGATGACAAGCTCAGCTAGCACTGCGAAGCTTTGTCCAAGCTTATTCGCAAGAGAAGGTGAAGCAAAGGCTTGTATGCTGGCATTGAACCCAGAGCAACTCTGACAGCCTGAACAACTTTTGTGAAGTTTCATGGATCAATGAAGTCCTTTGCAGACTCCACATTGGGACATATTTCTTAGCGTCTAAAAGAAGCCCGGCAATGCGTGTCAACTTTTCTGACACAATATTCCGGCAAGTCATTTCATTATGACCACCATCCTCATGGTGCTCTCCATACTTTAACAAAGGTGAAAGAATAAGACACCTTTTAGACATGCGAAGTCCACTGTATCTTTTTCGGGATGTTCAAACCTGCTTTGTAAGTTTTGAATAAGAAAAGTTGTGTGTGAATTGAAGTAATCAGTTCCTATGGTACAACTCAACTCACACACATACAGTTGTGGGACAATTAAAGTAGCCCATTCCTGTAATATAACACAAATAACACATACAGTTGTGGGACAATTCAAGTGACCCATTCCTATCATAGAGCTTACCTCACACACATATACAGTTGTGGGACAAGAGAAGTAGCCCATTCCTATGATAGAACATACCTCGCACACAGAGTTCTGTGACAATTGAACTAATCCATAGCTATCATAAAATTCCCTTACAAAATAACAAATAAAGTAATGTCTGTTAACCTAGTTTTAATAAGCCAAATTTTCAATTTGCTAAGTTGTTAACCCATCATAAAGTAGGTATGGTAAAAATCGGTGAATCGTATTTTATAGGGGAAAATTGGTTTCAAAATGTTATGGACGTTACATGTTCCGTGGAAAAAGTACATGCATAAAAAGATTTTTTGCCCATTTTTTTTAGAATAGGCTTCACTTACCGTAAAGTACAATGGATTTTAATTGGCCTTTTTTTTACAGAAATATTTGCAATTGTCACTTTTTCACACAATGCCTATTGAAACATCTCAAATATGAGAACAAATAAATTTACATAATATCAATACATATTCATATGACCCTAACCTGCAATTGTGTATAAAACCCACTTCTTCTGCTAGTTATTTCTAACATATAGTACATAAACATTATAAAAATGTTTTTCCAAGAATGAGAAAGTGATTCAGGTCATTCATTCTCACTTTCTCGAAGGTTCCAATTTTGAGCTGTTCAAGCACTGAAGCACTTTAATGTCCAACATATTTACAGATGAATCCTGTACATACCACTATTTAACTCGGCCCACCATGATCTGGGAAAGCCTCTGTGCCGTCTTTGGTCTATGAAGGCAAAGAAATATTATTAGGTAAAGACATGGATAATTCACAAAGTGGGTTTTGTTATCATTGGATCAGGGGGAATCTTTCCCATCAATCGGTTACAATGCTTCTGCGATTGATGCAGGGTCTTAGTAACTTGTAGAGATTCATTTGGACACCGGATTCTCTTTTATTCTTCTGTAATTACCGAATAAATCGACAGACGGTACTGCACCGCATTTTTACTCCATACATTTGGCGAAATTTATCACAAGTGTGGTGGTTTTAAGTGTGTCGCATTTTGTGATGCGATACCAGCGATTTTTAATGCTGTGAATCTACCATTTGCGCAGTGGAAATTTCTCATTGATACCAATATAGAAATCTAAACATGCTCTCGTTGGCTGCATGGTCACCCCCTCCCCATGTAATGTACGTATCAATATGTGTTTGCACCGTCTTTTAGGGTGATTGTTTGTGCGCCCTCTTTGGATGGTGTGTAAATTGTCAAGTGATCTTGACGAATACACCAATATGGAGACCTGAACCAAAAAGCAGTCTTGTTTGTACAATCAGCTAATAACTCGCCCCCCCCCCCCAACGCGGCGCACTCCCAATCAAAGGCAGCATGCACACAAAATGGTAAGTCCTATTACTAGTAGCTATTCCGCTTTATACATATTGAACACGGATGAGAATGTTTTAGCGTAGGGGTAAGTTTGTGGTAGTACAAACGTGGAGGTGGCAGCAAGAGTTGCTCATCTAGACAGGGTAAAAGTAATCTGCTAATTGGGGAATAACTTGTACAGTTACCAATGTCCAGGTTTACCGATTGTTATTGTCATGAAATAGTAATACTGCCTCTTTGATGTTACCGACAAACTCTATCGAGACATCGTACAGGCCCTTTATATATTTATCTAGGTCAAGGAATCAGTTTTCCCACGAGAAGTTTTAACTATCTTATTGAATCTTGTTACAGGGCCTTTTCCCAAATAGATTCCATTGTATCTGTAGAACATTCCAGAAGGTTCTTCTCACGTGGTATGGAAGTTTCCATAAGAAAGCGGTGGACTTCCAAACTCCCAACCAATCAGGGCAGATCAGTGCTTTCTAGACTAAATTTTATATCGTTAAGTTAATGCAGGATGAGCAGGTTATTGGCTGCCTTCTGATTGTGCGCAGTGGGATTTTATAGAAGTAAGGTATAAAAGGCGGCATGGTCCCGCATGTTCTGCACTCCGTTACAAGTTTGTCACTTCGTCATAACTTCGTCGTCACTTCGTCACCATTTCACCACCCCTCAAATTGCGTAATTGACGGAGTCAAATCATTGTAATTTTGTTTTATTTGTAAGAGAATCGACAGAGAAGAAATTATACCGAATCACTAAATCAATCCGATCTTGTGAACTTGTTTTTTCTGAGAACTCATTGTTTTCTTCCATCTTCCGTTCGAGACGTCTCCTGAAGAAGCATAAATACGGCATCAAGATAACCCCAGTACCTTTCTATCGCGAGTCCCGACATAGTATTATATGTCGGAGGAGCCGGGCTCGTCACTATATTACATTATATATGACATTGAGAGGTAGCCATATTGTAACTCTCTTTATTGATGATGGCGCTATTTCGCAAGTACCATTACAAAATCTCCCTGTGTTTAGTTAAAAAAGTGCAAAATTTAAATATATTATATAACATTAAAAATAATTATCAGTGTTTGATATCTCTCCAGCTACATGCTTCTTAAACTTCTCACTAAACGTATTTACAAAACTCATGGGATCAAGTGATCAATACTGTTCAATTAACCGTTTAGGTCTGATAACCACTCTACCACTAGAAGTTTTAACAACATTGTCATGAGGTTCTTGATCTTGATCATTCTGAATAGTAGGTTGAATTTCCGCCTCATGAAATGGTTGGTTGAAATTTGGTGGACTTTCTCTAGTTTTAAGCAAATGCTTCCTGTTCCTTCTGAGTGTCCCTTGTTGGGTCTGTGTACATGGAAGGATCTAGGAGACCGTAATTTAGATTTCACAACAGCTGGTTCCCATGTTCCATTTCTTGGATTTCTCACTCTTACAACATCACCTTCACTGATAGGTGTTAAGGGATTAGCCTGCCTATTAAAATACTCTTTCTGCAGATGGTGTTTTTGTACTAGAGTATGCCTGACAACATCACTGTGATTTTGTGGTTTCAACAGCTCTTTGGAAGCGGGTAAGGTTAATTTCAATCTACGCCCCATTAAAATCGGAGCTGGTGACTGCTGGTTACTATCAATTGGAGTATTTCTCAACTCTAATAAAGCAAGATGTGGATCTTTGGTTACTCTGTTCAGCCTTTTTGAACACATTTTTGGCAGTTTCAAGCATTCTTTCCGCCATGCCATTAGATTGAGGGTAACCTGGGCTTGATGTCAAATGACCGAATTCACACTTGGTGGTGAACTCTTTGAACAACTTACTACTGTATTGCGGACCATTGTCCGAAACTAACACATCTGTAATCCCATGACGGGAAAATATCTCTTGGAGTTTGTTTATCACCTCTTTACTTGTAGTTTCACGCAATTGACTTATCTCAACAAACTTTGAATAATAGTCAACAACCAGTAAAAAGGTTTTATCTCTCATATGGAACAAATCTGTACGTAGGCGCTGCCATGGCCTTTCTGGGGTTGGATGAGGCTCCAGGGGCTCTTTCTGATAGGCACCTTTGTTCTGTAGGCAAACAGAACATCAAGATACATAGTCTTCTATTTGGCTTGACATGCCTGGCCAAAATAGTACATCCCTAGCTCTTTGTTTACATTTAGAAATTCCCAAGTGACTGCTATGAATTTTATGTAACATTTCTAGCCTGCATTTCTTAGGAACTATGAGTCTGTCACTCTTGAACAACAAATTATTTGCCACATGAATTTCTTCTCTGAAATCCCAATATTCTCTTACACTTAGTGGAACTTCACTTTTGTTTAGTGGCCATCCCTTTAGGACTGTTTCTTTTAAGCATTGTAATACTTCATCTTCACTTGTACACGTTTCCATTTGTTTTTGTTTTTCTCAGAAATGGGTAAATTTGAGATCAAAGCATGTATCTGTGCTTCTAGATCTTGTTCAAAGTCATTGCCTACTATAGTATCTGGCAGTGAAGCTCTTGAATAGCATCACTGCAATAAATAACTCTTTTCCTGGTTTATAGACGACTTTCAAGTCATATTTTTGTACTTTCAATATCATTCTTTGAATTCTCGGTGGTGCTTTTGCAAGTGGCTTCCTCATAATTGTTTCAAGAGGTTTATGATCACTTTCAACAACAAATGATCTTCCATAAAGGTATTGATGAAACCTCTCACAAAGGTTATTGATCTCCTTCTCTATTTGAGCCTAATTTTCTTGCGTAGGTGTGAGTGTTTTCGAAGTATTAGCAACCGGTAGCCCTCCTTGCAATAGCACTGCACTTAAACTATTTTGTGAACTATCAACAGATAATGTTATTGGTTTGTTGGGATCATAGAACTGCAATACGGGTGCTTCAGTGGCCAACTGCTTGAACTTTTTGTAAGCTTTTTCATGCGTTGAGTCCCACTGCCACTCTACGTCTTTCCTCAACAGCATTCTTAGTTGTGCTGCCTCTGTACTCAAATCCGGAATGAATTTGGACAGGTACTGAATGATACCCAAAAATCTTCCCAACTCTTTCTTTGAATTTGGACTTGGCATCTGTACTTTTGCATTGTCAATTCTCATCCCATTTTTACTGACAATATGATCAACATATTTCACTTCTCTGACCCCAAGCTTACATTTTGACTTATTGAGCCTAAGGTTATGTTCTCTAACCCTTTCAAAGACTAGTCTGAGTCGCTTATCATGTTCTTCTTTAGTTTTACCACATACCAAGATGTCATTAATATACACCTGACACCCTGGAATACAATCCATAATTTGACACATGGTTTTATGAAATACTTCTGGGGCACTGTGGAGACCGAATGGCAAACGGAGAAACTTATATCTCCCGAACGGAGTATTGAAGCAACACAAATCGGAACATTGATCATCTACAGGAATCTGCCAAAAACCACTGTTAGCATGACACACAGAGAAATATTCAGCTCCTGCTAGTTCACTTGTTAATTCGTCAAGAGTTGGGAGTTGATAACGTTCCCTTTGATCTGTTTATTAAGATCTTTTGGATCAAGGCAAATCCTCAGCTTGCCATTTGATTTTTCCACAATGACCATACTGTGTTCACCCAGTCTGTCGGATAATTGACTTTGCTTATGATACCAGTTTTTTCCATTGTATCGAGATCAGCGTTTAGTTTTTTTAAGCATAGCAAGTGGACTCTTTCTTGGGGGATGCACGCATGGGTGACCGTCCTCATTCAATTCAATATGATGCTCTTGTTTGATGCATCCTATGCCTTGCATTACATCAGAGAACTCTTGGCTGATGTCTTCACCTATGTGGTGACTGTCTGCGTTGACCATTTCAACACGCTGTATCAATCCTAGCTCCACACTGGGTCTTAGTCCAAGGATATAATGTGCCTTCAAGTTGACAATGAAAAACTCGAGTGACTGCGTCTTTTCTTAACTGAGCATAGCAATCGGCAGGATCCCAAAACCGGTACTCTTTGGTAACTGTAATCTGTGAGTTTTATTCTTGTTTTGTGCATTGTTCCTGGACTGCGAAGACTATGGTAGGTCGAAACTGTGATGATGTTGGCTTGTCAACCAGTATCCAGTTTAAAAGGTAATAGCCAATAAGCAAAATTTTGTAACGTTTTCAATGAGCACATTTTTGGGCTCACAATTTAAACAGAAAACCCATAAGCTTAACAGCGTCTTCCTGAAATGACATCAGAACAAAAACCTCGTTTGACATAAAAAGCATGAACAAATTGAAAGCTTAAAAAAAGTGCACTTTCACTAAAATAAATAAAAAAAGGAAAGTTAATTACATGTACTTTAAGTACATAAAGAGAAGTAGAAATGGCAAAACTGTTCCTAAAGATCCATCATGATTTCATTGACCCTTAAAAATGAATCACACTGAAAATATGTTTCTTACATTTTTGAAGAATGGCTCTTGCCTAGTGATGTATTTTGAGAAACACAGAATCATACGTTATGTGGTGCAGGTTGTCTCATTTTCTCAGGGAGCGCATGCCTATTATTTCCTTTGCTTTGGGTGGCATATGCATGCTCTGGTGTAAACATAGCTTTTGATGGCCGCCCCACAGTAAGCCGCCTTCCCCCGCCCATTGGCATCTTTCGTCTTGCGACCGATGTCGGCTGGACTCCAATTTTAGAAGATGTCTGCATAACTCCTGCCTTGTATCTGTGCCTCAATGACACAGATGCCCCACTGTACTTGCCAAATGTGCGAAGGGCACTGATCAGATGACTACGCGTGGTGAGCTTCCTGTAATTTGAAATAAAATGCTGGACTGCTTGCTGAAACTCGACATCATCGCTCTTGAGCTCCTCGTTTATTGACTCGAATGTATCCTGCAGCTCATCCTCTAGATAGGTTGGCCGGGTTGAACTTGAAGATGCTGGGGAATTGCGTCGGTGAAATGAATTGGCCAGACTTGCATGAGCTCTAAGAGACTGGATCCGTACAATTTGAGGGTCTTGCCTACATGTAGCTTCTCCGACATCTGTGATGTCTTCCTCACTGGTCACTTGCTGATTCCTTTCCCCTCCATCTGCTTGGATCTCATTACCTGGCACTAATATGCCACTCCGTAAGGGCTGGAACCATCTGTCATCCATGGTCGTCTCACCAGTAGCTAAGGTATGGAAGAGCCTCCTCATCTCAACTGACTGAACATGGAGGAAGTTCGTTGACTCCAAACTGTACTTAAGAATGACTGCTGCTTGGTGTTTGCAAGGAGCTCCAGTTTTGCCAACAGGGCAAGTGCAAGTACCAATCTCAAAATTTACATGATACAGGGCTTGCTCTTTGGCACTCTGAACAGTGTATTCATCCTCATTTTCTGTACGACTGACCGCATCTGGTGAGACCTCTTTAGGGGAGGGGTAGAACCGGGATGCAAGACTGGTGTTGCTGAGGCGATTGTTGGCGATGTCGGTGAGTTTTCTGATGTTGTAGTCTTCAAACCTGGTGAGGATGAAATCTGTCAGTTGACATACATTGAATGCTTTCAACCTGTACAATATTTTGTCCTTGAGAATCCTCATTGCAGCTTCACAATAGGCTGTGGTGTTGTTTCCCCTGATTCTGAGATCCTGCCTATGTGCCAGTGACCACGACACTCTGCGCTCATATGTCTCCTGGACATGAGTGATGAAGCTGCTGTACTTTTGTGCAACTGGATCTAATATTACGCGTTCAAACTTTTGTTGCAAGTCGGCCTCTGTCTCTGCATAGACAAGGGTCTTGAAGCTATTGAGAAGGAGCGGTCTATGTTTTTTTCCAACTTGTGTTTGCTATCCCACAGCTATCTCCACATAGCTTGCATTAGGTGGAGAGTGCAGAGCAACAACACGCTTTCAGGGTAAACATCGTGTAGAGCTAAGCGAAGGGAGGTACAGTCATCCGTCATGATCACATCCGGACCATTCTTTGACTTGAAGAATGAATTCTCGGGGAAAACCGACTCCAACAGTTTGAAGGCAGATGTCAATGTTGCCTCCGACTCTGATGCGGTGATAGCAACGCCAAGAGGTAGTGCACCAGCGGGGCTGTGAGTCAACATCAAGAACACTCTACAGTTCTGACGGTCCATGTTGCCCGAGGAGTCGACAAAGACCATTTCCTTACTGAACTTCCACATGGAATGGACCCTCTTCATAAGTGGTGTACAGATAGCAATGATTGTTTGGCCATCTGACGAGGTGTCAATTTTGACGCATTCATCTTGTACCTTGTTATCCAGAAAAAGCATCATCTTCTCTCCTCCAGTGTCTCCATAGTGTGTTTTGAACTTGTGGTAAAATACCCTGCAACTAAACAAAACCAAAAGCCGAAAAAAAATCACAAAAATCATTTCAACTGTACATCCAAGAAATTGATTTTTTTTTGGGCAATTGGTATTAATTCGAAAATAAAAAATCACTGTTAATTGTCAACCCAAAAGTAAAAAAAAATGTAGTAATTGAGGATATGTGCTGATATGCATATAAGGATTTAAAGTTAGAAAATTTGGGGAAACAATGAACAATGGCACTCCTTTAAAGTTCCTACTGGTATTTTGTGTTTAGCTCAACCAATAAAAAAACAAACAAACTGTAATTAAATCCATTCACACTATTTGGTATTATGCATTTATTTTCTTATAATATACATTGACCACCTGTTTTGAACCTGTTACAAACTTTTTTTTACAACTTTTGTGAGAGGTCAGTCGTTATTGTTTTCAACATTGAAACAACTGAAATGTAGTAAAATTAGCCATCCAGTCCTGCATGTACATCTTCCGATTTTTTCCATAAATATTACTAAACTTCTGTTTTTGTGTTGAGATTAACCAATAATTGTACATGCATTTGATAGAACTTTTTTTTCATTTGTATGTCCTAGGTTATTAATGATATACAAACATCACTTGAGTCTCACCTGTACTGCAAGTCAGGGCAACATGACCTGTCAGCAGAGAGTCTAGTGTATTCTTCATTGGTGCAGCTTACTTGAAGATCATATTTGATGGTATCTAAGGCTGATGAGGGTGAATGGCCTGATTTGAAGAGATCCAGTAGCTTCTGTCTGGTTTCACTATTGACATCTCTTTCCCGAAGGGCATCAGCACTTGATGTTTCATGATTGTGGGTCCACTTCAAACTGATGACCGTGGGATACCCTTCCCCAATGGGAACATCTTTTGACCTGTATATAAACAAGAAAATGCATGATTTTGTACACATTGTCACTGTTTGGGCTAAATAAAGAGTATAACTGGATTCCTTATAAATTTCTCAACTGATTACAAATCAGAGGCGGAGACAGGGGGGTGGTCGAGCGGGTCCGGAACCCACCCCCCAAAAAACACGCCTTTTTGGCATGCCAATTAGACATTTTGTTAGCCCAAAATTAGCATATCATACATTTCTTTTTTAATGGCGTCAACCATTGTTTAAATACCAGAAAAAAAGGGGTTTGGGGAGAGGGAAGTACCCCTGCCCTTCCCCACCCCTTTCTAAAAATCCTGGATCTGCCCTTACAAATGCAGTTGTTATTTGAGCGAGAGTAGCTCAAAATGTATTGGAGTTTCTTTTTCGGTTTAAGTACATGTATATAAATAGTCTGGGAGCCTGTTCCATATGATTTCACCCCATTTAGCTCAGAAGGTTTCACCCCTTAAAGTTACTTAGACCATGTAGGTCATTCCAAAAAAATTGTCAGCTCAACCCCAGTGGTCGGGTTCGGACCCCACACCCCCTGAAAATGACACCCCGGACGGGTTAATTTCACCCCATCTAGCCCATGGACCAAACTTTGTCAGAAGGAAATAGTATGGCTGTACATTACAAAAAAGGCAAAAATGAAAAAATTACTGGTCGGGAAGGGGTTGTCAGACCCCCACTAAGTCACCCCCAGTCGGGTTGATTTCACCCCATCTTAGCCCATGGACCAAACTTTGGCAAAAGGAAGTAGCATGGCAGTATGTTACAAAAATGGAAAAACTGACAAAATTGTTGGTCGGGAAGGTGTTGTCAGACCCCCACAAAGTTTACCCTGACCCGCCCCTCAAAAGGCGGGTTGATTTCACCCCATCTAGCCCATGGACCAAACTTTGTCAAAAGGAAGTAGTATGGATGTACATTACAAAAAGTGTAAAACTTACAAAATTCCCAGTCGGGAAGGTGTTGTCAGACCCCCACAAAGGTCACCCTCACCCACCCCCAAAAAGGCGGGTTGATTTCACCCCATCTAGCCCATAGACTAAACTTTGTCGAAAGGAAGTAGTATGTCTGTACATTAAAAAAAAGGAAAATCTGACAAAATTGCTGTTCGGGAAGGGGTTGTCAGACCCCTACAAAGAGCCCCTACCCAGTGTCTTTTACCCATGAACTGAGATAATAAAAATATAAACATAATTATTACAAAAATAAATAATTAATGATCATATTTATGAGAGGAGATATTCTATGTAATTTAAAAGAGCCTTCAATGTCCTTTTATGGCTTGCCTTTCTTAATTGCTTCATCTTTTTGGGTGACAACCGGTCCAAAGTTGCTAGGCAAGGAAGTGACTGAAACACAATGATGCTCCTGTTTTTGTTAAGTTTAAAACATTTTGATTTTTTTTACTATAGCACCTAAGTAAAAAATATGGGTAGGCATCCCTGGCGTAATAAACAAACTGATATAGATGAGAATCTTGTGGGAGGAGTTTCTCCTGCCTTTTGCTGGAAATGTTTTATTTTATAAGACAAGACAAAGACCCTCTTTGTCTAATGTCTGTGTTACAACCTTGCCCACATCCTGTTATGTGACCAGAGTTGGTCCTCCACTTTCACCAAATTTCTCTATTCCCACATTCTCTTATGGTTCTGTTCTTGTGGAGTGAAGGGTGTATATGATTAAGTGAGATTTAAGCAGTTAAATGGAAGGGCATATCCCAAAAATATTGTGAGCAATACTTAAAGGCAGCAGATTGTATTTGTTTTCCCCGCCCTTTGGTTTTCTATAATACTCATAATTCCTTCTCAAAAGTCATGTTAAATTTTGATAGTTTTTTTTTTGGTAGATGATTGTTTGTTGTATTCATGTAAAACATAAGACCTGCTTTAATTAATGGCCTGCAACCCAGTTATCTGCTTGGTCCCACAATATATGATGTTACAGCAGAGGTGGAACAAAATAATATTGGGGACCCTTTGGCATATTAGATATCGTTAGGAACATTCTTCTAATTTCTGAAGCCTTTTCAAATAGTTAAAGATATGCCAGGTATATAATTGGTTAATCAAAGAAGTTATTTGGGGAACGCTTGGCCACTCAATTATATTATTGAAGCTGCCCCCCTCCCCTGCCTCAGCTGTTTTTGTGTTATGAATGCATACTTTCCTTGTGCAATTGTTTTCATTTCATTTTTGGCGTTTCCTTAAATATGTATCCTATGGGTTAGATTTCTAGTAGCTCACATTGTACTATTGCAACCAATAAATCAGTACTCATATTGTTTCTTTTTAAACGTACAATTGGTTAAAGATTATTTGGTTAAAATCAAGGAATATTTACAAAATCTGGAAGTTTAATTTGATTTACATCATGGGTGAAAAGGCAGTATTTTCCTCTTCAAATAACAGTATTGGTAATTATGTGTCTTGTGTTAATTTCCAATGAGGTACCTATGGTGAATGCCAGTTTAATTAGTTACTTTCTCTGTGAACATTTTGTTAAACGTTTTCCATTTCTGTTGAAATATTTAAAAAGAATCTTGCAGATTATCTGCAATTTGCCAAGGAATTCAAAATGCATTGCAGATTTGATCCTTAGACTTTAATACCTTTTTCATTTTTATAATCTTAACATAAAATCCACAAGAAATAATGAAATGTAACAGCTATTTTGAGTTATTTTTAACATTTATTTTGATATCTAATAATTTTCACATTTTTAACCCAAATTTGGCAAATCAATCTTGATCGGGGCTTCATAACGGCGGTTTATTTGTCGAAAATCCTGTAACTGGTAAGCTTTACCTTAGCAATTTTTTTTTAAAATCACACTTTACTTAGAATACTTGCAGAAGAGGTGGATCGATAAGATGGCACAACAGAATTATGCAAGTGACGTGATGGTGAACAATGACAGAGACGTACTGTATCATAGGAACTAATGAAAAAGACAATATAGACTTTTTAGTATAACCATTTGTATTTTAAAACCTTTAAAGCGCATTGTGCCTAATAACTGAAGGGCCTTAAAACTGAGTGAGGCCACATTCGCCATGTTTGTTCAAATGCAATGTTTGGTGGGGTTCTAGCTGTAACTATTTCCTCTTTTGTGGATGCTTTTTCCTAATTAAAACTTAACCGTTCTTGTTATTATAGTTTTCCATTACTGTTTGTCATATTGATGACACAAGTGTGGTAATTGCCAGTCCAAACAATCATGTTGAACAAGCAAACTTATTCTACCAACATGAACTGGGGCTGGTCCTGTTGAAAGCATGTTGTTATTTTCTACATTTTTCATGCAAAGGAATCTGCTTTACAAGTGTAAACACTTTTCATATTTAACATTTGTTGCTGGTTCTACATGTATATATTTCATGCTTTTACGGTATATGTTACACAAATACAAAAGTGGCCCATGTGACAATAATGGGCACATCTTTGCTTTCAGATCATTTGGTAAGTTTTTTCATGTTTTATAATACAATGTCTTGAATACTTTTTTAAAACAAAATTCTGGTCTATGATCAGATTGCGTGAATTGAACTAACTCGGTGGGGGCACCTTGTGGGGGGTCTGACAACCCCTTCCCGACCAGCAATTTTGTAAGATTTTCCTTTTTTTTCAATGTACAGACATACTACTTCCTTTCGACAAAGTTTAGTCTATGGGCTAGATGGGGTGAAATCAACCCGCCTTTTGGGGTGGGTGAGGGTGACCTTTGTGGGGGTCTGACAACACCTTCCCGACTGGGAATTTTGTCAGTTTTACACTTTGTGTAATGTACATCCATACTACTTCCTTTTGACAAAGTTTGGTCCATGGGCTAGATGGGGTGAAATCATCCCGCCTTTTGGGGGGTGGGTGAGGGTAAACTTTGTGGGGGTCTGACAACACCTTCCCGAACATCAATTTTGTCAGTTTTTCCATTTTTGTAACATATGCCATATGCTACTTCCTTTTGCCAAAGTTTGGTCCATGGGCTAGATGGGGTGAAATCAACCCGACTGGGGGTGACTTAGTGGGGGTCTGACAACCCCTTCCCGACCAGAAATTTTGTCAGTTTTGCCTTTTTTTGTAATGTACAGCCATACTACTTCCTTCTGACAAAGTTTGGTCTATGGGCTAGATGGGGTGAAATTAACCCGTCCGGTTGGTCTTTTTCAGGGGTCTGGGGTCCGAACCCGACCACTGGGGTTGAGCTGACAATTTTTTGGTGAATGACCTAGATGGTCTAAGTAACTTTAAGGGGTCAAACCTTCTGGGCTAAATGGGGTGAAATCATATGTGACAGGCTCTTGGCCTAAAAGTACATATACATGTATGCAAGATGACAACATACATGCCATGATGTTTCAGTTGCCAAACACAATATTCAATAATAACAGGTATATAGCACGTTTAACTATGAATCAAATAATTGCTTTACATTATTATGACCTACTGAACCAATGAAACATTCCTAATACCAAACCAGCTCCCTGGGGACTATTCAGCTCTAATTCAAATGAATAAGTGAACCTCACTTTCTCCATGGGTTTGAGAGATGATATGCAATCATGTTCATTCTACATTTTATTCAGAGGCCTTCTTTAAGTAGCCAATATATATGCATATTATACTTTGAATCATTGCTAACAGACAAGCTACATAAAGCAGAGATACGTGAGTTGTATAACACTTCCTGCACGAGAAGTAAAGACAAGTAAAGATTTATGGGGTTTATTTTTTCACTGCTGTCTATTCCATCAAGTTCCTCAATTACCCAATTATTTAACTTCTTTTCTTTGACTGTTGTTTTGTTCTGATATCAATTCAATTATAAATTTTAAACAGCACATTCACTATGAATGGTAGGACACAATGGTAATGTCTACATAAGTTTTTTTTATTACACGAAAGAAAAGCTTTCCCCCTTTGTAACTGAATGTAAGAAATTTAAAGTTATTCTTTACTGGTCCTCAGCTAAAAGGTAACATATTTCAGTCTTTCATATCATATGTTACGCTGACATGCCTTTTGAAGTTTTGGGCATGACAATGCTTGAAACAAAAACAATCTTTCCCTTCAGTGTCATATCTCTGCCAAACTAAACCAGTGTAGGCCTTTCCAGTGTAGGCCTTTGATGGACCTAAGACACTAGTTGATATTGAAAAGGATTCGATAAAAATTGTCCACATATTTGTCCAATATGGAGATAAAAAAAAGAATCAGTGCATTTCATTTGGACTTACCTGAAAGACATTCTCTTGTTTGTGTTGACTGACTGGATAGGTTTTGCTTGTTCTCCAAGTTGTCTCAGATACATCCTTCAGATCCTTCACCCACTTGAGAACATCTGCCTTTTCTGTCAGACATAGTCGTAGAGTGCAGTCCATCCCACTTGTGCCATGTTCTTTATAAGAACAAACCTTGTATTCATATCCCAGTTTCGGAAGAATGGGCTGTGCGAAGTAAAAATTAAAAGAGTAATAAAATCATTGAAATACACCCAACCTACCCTCAATATCATGTAAATTATTTTTCACTTGTACAATTAGGAAACAAAATTACGCAGCCGGGTACCGTTATAGGCCTAAGTATACTGTATAGTCTTGTAGTACTAAGCCTAAGTCGTCCGTGTTATAATACAGGCGTATACTTATGTAGTTTATCCTTTTATACAGTAGACATTGCTAATACAAATTTGTGCTACTGTTAGGCATAAACTTTAGTTAAGATGTAGGCAGGCTTAACGTTGTCCCGGGTATTCCTGTAGGCTCTGGTACATCTCCTACATATAACACTCACTGCCTGTATTAAACTAAGTAAACGTACGCAGCGTATGCAATAAAACATGGCAAATGTCATTCTTGTCAAGATTGTGGTTAAATGCTTATTCTGATACATTTTATCTGATATTTACTCACCATTTTGATGACATATAATGCGCCGACAGGTTGTTCGCTGTATCGAAACTTCGGAGACAAGTGATTTGAGGTCACGGATGGTCAGAGTAGCCTCGTCCACTAACCATTTCTTAATTAAAATCAAGCGTAGCGTAAGTTTGGTTTTGTGGAACACTACTTAAACGATCGAATTTAGGCTACGATCTATCGGATGAGTGTCGAACTTAAGTTTGATCTTAAGATCAAGTGTACGTTAGTCTTTGTGGAACAGGGCCCAGCTATGATAAAAGGTTAAATACATGGCTCAACACTTAACCTGAGCAGCTTTTTTACCAATTGAGAGCCGTCTGGACTTTTAGAGCTACAGATGAAATATTACTTGGTTTGTTATTTTTGTCAGCATTGTTACGATCAACTCGATCAAGGCCAGAATACACCTCCCCTTGGGTTCACAACTCAAATGACTAAACAATACACTGCAATTTTTGACTTTGAATATAACAATAAGTATTTATTTCATTGTGTGTTCAAGGTAATTCAAATCAAACAAAGATCATTTATCAATATCTAAACAGTTTACACCAAAACAGATTGAATAAGTTACACTATAATTTACTCACGACCTGGTGTGTGCCGCGACGCGAGCTGCAGCATAAGTCCGGTCACAAAAAGTCCTGGCGATTATTTCAGCGTACAATTAATGGCGAAACTTGTCGGCGGACGAATGTCCAATGTTGAAGAAATCCAGCTCCCAACTTGATGACTTCCACTTCGGAGGTCGACTACTAATAAATGTCCAAGTTGTGCTTGCAGCTTGTTTATCCTTGGATTCCTGTCCTTGGGTAACTCAGAGGCCACAATAAGTAGTGCTGACTGGCACAGAACCGAAGACGGCTACACAACGATGGACGACTACGAAGCCGGTAAACTTGTGACAAATCCACTAATATAAAGTCAGCTATAACTTTACTGTCAAACTAAGTGAGTATTTACTCACACTGGATTTGTAGAATTCACTTGAGCGAGATGTTATTAAACTCCTGGTACCAAGATTGTTAAAACTTTCGATCTCCAAATATCGGGTGCTTATATAGCATTTCCACAAGTCTAGAATGATCTTGCAACGTCCATTCATTCTAGAAGCATCTTACAGTAGCTCCAGCTCAGTTCAACCAATCCAAAAGGTCACTTCACCTTTCCAGGAAATCCTCAACTAGTGTTCTAAAAATAGCACAGTGGATGTCCCCTTGGCAGCACCCCAATGTTTCTAGCACGTTCCAATGTGTACTGTGTTGAGATGATCTAAATTGTTCTCAAATGTTCTAACTCTTCTAGAAGCTTCTCAACTTTTCCAAATATTCTACACACACCAGATATGCACACATACCAGGCATTTCTATACTATGATTCTTAGATTAATTTATAATATACTATAATATTGATTTATAACACAACTATTTGTTGCAAAAATCATACAAATTATTGAGATTACTTAGGGGCTTGTAACAGCATAGCCATAGTTGAATGATGAAAGTCGGTTGTTGAGTTCTTGAATAGTAAAAATACCTTCTTCAATGAAAATATTAACAATTACTTTGATTTGAAATCGTATAACACCTGAACAATCATGCAGCGGCCTAATTGTCAGCGGCATGGCAACAGGCAAGTTCATTCAGTATTGAGGATCGTTTACACCTGTTTGTGAAACATTGCCTGTGAGAAGGTCTTGTTGAAAGCCTTCCTTTGTTCTTAGAATGTCTTCTACTGTATTTGTCCTCATTGTTTTTTTCACTACTTTGCAAAAACGGCAACAATATTTCCGATAAAGCTTCCACAACATCTAAGCATCTTGTGAAGACCTAAGTTGTCACATATAACTTGAAACAAAAAAGGCCATACTTTTCCCTCCAAAGTCATCACAGAACAGTTCTATACCCGACTGTTGAAGTTTCTTTAAATCTTCAATGAAACATGAGGGGACACTATGAATTCCATATTTGGCAACAAGGAGCGGCTTAGTACATGCAACTAACAAAATATTATTGAGTCAGGATTGAAGCCTGTTAGGTAAGCAAAGAACACTGAGATAAAAGATGCTGAACCTGTTAACTCCTTCCTTCGAACCAAACGGCTTTCCACTTGCCAAATCATCATTATATAACAGAAGAACAATAGGTATTCCATCATGGCATATTGTCCTTTCACAGTAGTAGTTCCTATCGATGAATAATTTATTACTGCACTATCTTTGAGACTTTTCTCTCAAGAATGGCAGCCATAATACCTGGTTGCTCCAGGTGTCCTTAAAAGTACTTCAGCTGGAACATATTGAAATGAGTCTGCTGTCTGCATTTGCTTTACTCGACCAGAGGCACTGTCAGTGTTACAAATTAATCTTCTGCCAGTTACTTTTTCGATTGCTTTAAGTCATACACCTTTCCCTTCAAAGTATTTGTCTTCTTGATATCCTGTTCTTAAATGTATGAGAGGATTTCGGAGACTGTAAAATTTCTGTACCACTGTTGCTCATTTTCTCTTTCATAAGTTCATTTACATCTTTCTGGAGACTATTTACAGCTGCAGCAGATTAAAATTAAATTTCAGATATTTTGTTTTAACAAAACAAAATGGCACAGCTGAATAAAAGTTACAACACTTTAAAATATGTCATCGGCAGTTTCATCAGTATAATCCTCGAGTGCTGGACACAGTTATTTTCATCTTAAGAGTTGTTTCCTCGTTTTGCAGGCGGCAACTCCAAATGATCTTTTGCTTCATCAGCATCAACTACTTCTGTCGTAACTAGTGTTTCATTGATAGCTGAAAGATGCCTTTTATATGACGAGGTGTACGAAAAGGTGTCTTTGCAGCCATTTTGGCTACAAACTAGCCTTGTAGATGTTCCAGCAGAGAATTTGATGATAATAGATTAAATGGTTCGGTAATTGCTTTATTCCTCCACTGACCTCTTAGACATTTCAAACACAGCTTGGTTACCTTTATTATCACTAGGCTATGATTAAATTGCAGCACCTGGATTTACGTGTTCTTTCCATTTCCGTACACAGTTTACCCTTTCCCAACTTGTGGTATCATCGATTTAATGTCCTCTTTAGACAGAAGTTCCAATGCTTTTAAATCGACATCATTGTCTGTAGGAGAAGTAAATAATTCTTGAGCTGTCTGTAAGATGGATACATTTAAGGTACAGTAGATCAAGGATAACAGCTTCAATCACATAAGCTTGTTATAAACTGAACTCACAACATGCAAATTCTAGTAAAATGGCTTAGGCAAGTATACTACCAGTGACCAAGGCCTACCACCAGTGCCATATATAGCTGCATAGTCTGTGTACTACTTTCTAATACTTTAATTATGACACAATTTCTACTGAAATGCATAAAGTGTAGGCCTACATTTACATGTTGCTGAGTTATAATATATTCTAGGTATATAATAACAAAAGCTTAATTCGATAATGAGTTCAATATTTCAGTAATTAAACTTGGAGCATTATGTGCATCTTAACTGGTTTTCATGTAAACTGTACATCAGGCTGACCCATACCTACGTAGCCTAGCTATGATGGATCTGATCGTCATGACCCCAAGTACATGCATAACCATAGCATAGGCAGTTATTGCACAGGATGAGAGGAACAAATATTGTTTACGTTTGTTACATTCATATTCGTTAAGTAAAATCATCACATTATTTATACCTAGTGGAATGAGCAGCGGTCAACGTGTGGAGACCGGTTTTGCTTAAGTGTACTACCCTAACTTTCAACTGATGTAGCCTACCGTTAGCCGTACTTCACTGATGTCTTAGGTGAAACAATTAGAAAAGATAAGGAACTAGTAGCACTGGTTCCACTTCATTACCTCGAAAAGTTTGGTCTACTTTGGAGCAGTTCAATCCCCCATTGGTTTATTAGATGGACTACCTCGCGACTCCTTTTTTTTCATTGGAACCTACATTTATTAAAACTGTGGAGGATACTGTGCTAAACTCAGTATGAAGAACAGAAAGGAACAATAAAAATAGTGAAATAATAATTGTACTTATGTGTAATGCCATGACTTGGCAGCACAATGTTAGATTTCGTCAAAACCAACACAAGGAATTGATGACTCCGATGAAATATTTCAACTCAAATCACGCAACAATGAGCACTCATTTTCTCTTTTGTCTTCTATGCACCTTTTAAAATTGGCATCCAAGAAAATGTGTCGCGCGTGCAGCACAATGACGCGGAACAGAAAAAAAGGCAAAAGCATAGCTTCTCAAGCGCATGCCACACAAAGCCGTATTGTTGAAAGGCTCAATTCTGTAAATTGTGTCTGTCAATCACGTATGTCATCAATCGTTTTCATAAATTTATGAGCATCCTTTAAGTGATATTTTTAATAATATAGTCCTTAACAAAGATGAGTAGAATATAAAAATACACTTTTAGGATCCGTTTTTTGGGTTCCTTGCTTTAGCAAAAGGAACCTATGTAGTCAGGTTGGCGTGTGTGTGCGTGTGTGGATGTGTGTATGTGTGTTTACATTGCATACCAATGTTGGACACAGTGTCTCTCACACACCAACACTTGAGGGACAAAAATTGTGTGAAGTGATATTGTGGGACGTCCCACAAACGACACCCTGTTATAGAGTACAATGATGAAACTTGTCCAATTAAGAAAAATAAATTGAAGTGAAAAATTACAAAGTCCCACATGGGCTAGAAATGTGAAAAATATTGTGTAAATGCACCATGGGTAGCTATACGAATAGCGCCCTCTATATGATAACTTTCCCAAAAGTCATGAAAATGAAAGTCCGAGTTCTTCACCAACAGTTTTGGTACACATGTTGAATATATACAATGAAAGTGATAGTTCTTTACCAACAGTTTAGGGACAAGCTGTGCTGACCCAGCTGTCAGTGTGCAATAATTAAACCTTTCCAAACTTTAGCCTTTGCTTCACATGGTACATTCAATATTCCAAGGGTAACCTCTCGTAATTTTTGCATGTTGTAACATAGGAAATCATACTTTAGACAGCGATGGTACTTTATCCCATCTTTTTGAAAAACATATTCTGAAATGTATTGACTTCTATTCCGAGAAAAAACTTACAGGACTTGAGAAGGGTTTGATCTCAGTAAAAAAAATAAAGAGGGTAGTAGTCTTTGTTCATACTGAACACAGATAATTTATTACCACTCCTACCAGCTTCTTTTTTATCCCCCACCCATTGCTACTGTAACTTCTTCATTTGTGTTCACTACTCACCAATATCATCCTGTCTTTATTGTTTCTTGCAAATAATTTATCCTCAAATGACATTAAACACTCCATGCTATGACTTCCAACAAACATTAAATGGGAAGTTTGTCATACCAGGGTTTTGAAAAGATTGTCAACTGGCTTTACTCTCCTTCTGTTTGAACATAATCAATGTGGTTTTAAATTGTGTTTGATGTTAGAAAAGAACAACCATTAGCCCTGCCCTTTTCATGTCGTACAATGGCCGGCTGTCAGTGTTAAAAAAGCAACATGAGATTAAGCTACTCCTTCTTTTAAGACCATTATGCTTTGTAATTTTTTTTAGTGTGTATGATACTACTTAAGACATGGTTGATTAAAGAAACAAGTTGTCTATGGATACATCTTATTATAGCATATTCTTTACTTTCTTATTATACAGGAGCTTGTAGATTTATGCAAATCAACCATGACCATTTGTATTCCTGCTGAGCAGTTTCCACCACTGATTCTTTAAATATAGTATGCCATGTCTAAATTTAAGTATTTACTTCGTTCCTCGCTTACCTGTCTCCTCACAACCTTAGCACCCCCTTCTACCGTGCCTAGAATGAACTGGTAACCTTTTAACACTGTGCGCCCTCTATGCCCTTCATTCTCATTCTAGCATCCAAAGTGTCAACATCGTGCGTTTTGTTGTGTGGATTTCCTACAGCGATTTTCGTACGGAATTGGAACCTATGTTATTGGTATTTTCCATAATTTCGATACTGAAGTATTACCAAGCGTGCACAGCCCGATAAGTATTCTCTTCTTTGATGTTTTTGAGAAACGGTTCTCGCCCCGTTAGAATTGCATAGTGTCTGTTTTACGGGTAGCAGTTCCGCGAACTGCTTCGTTTTCCCACCCTTTTGACCATATCCCACTTTATGTGTTGTTCGGTGTTCTTTCTTTAGCATTTGTATTGCTTTGTTTACTCATATTTCTATCGATGTTTCCCCTTAGTTCTAAGCTATTAGCGGGGGTTTCAGTGGATTCCCCTTAGCGGGTTTTCTTGGGCCACGTTATTATTATTTTCTTGTAAGCCACGGGCTTCTAGATGAAGCACGTTGTTACGTATTTCTTCTCCTTTACCCCGCTCATTGGCCTTACGCTTCTGTAGTGGATTTGGTTTTTTACTACTCTTGTTTTATCCGTGGGCTCCTAATCGAAGCACGTTGTTGAATTATTCCTTCGTAACGCTACTCTTTGTTAGCTAACATTCCTTCCCTTAAATGCTCCCGTTGTTGTTAGACATTTTTCTCAATTGTTATTTACCTAATTGGGGCTTCAGTTATGTCTTCCCGTAGCCAGCTTGAATGCGCTAATTGCGAACCGTCTGGTCCCGGTAAAACGTGGGAAGATCCCGATTTTGTCGTAAATACCGGGCGCGTATCAGATTGAATCCTTGCTTCGTGGTAAGAGACACAGATAGTTGGCTTACGGAGCCGAGAATCAAGCTCCAGGGGATGTAAGATCGAATCCCGAGCCCGATTGGTCCCATAAAAGTTCAGCGCATCGAGATGTTTTAATGTTTTTTTCGCTTAATAACAACTACATATTATTATTTTTAAGAGAGGGAAAGGGGTCAGAGATACGGGAAAAGAGGAATGAGGGGAAGAAGTTGAAGGAGCTGAGAGTGGCGAGGAAATAGAAAGAGAGAGAAAGAAAGAGAGAAAAAGAAAGAGTGCGTCCTGCGGTCCCGGCGATGTTCGGTAGAATATGACCACAGTGAAAGGCAAAGAGAGAGGGAAGATTGCCTTCTGCGGTCCCGGCGACGTCCGGTAGAATATGACCACAGGGAAATGCAAAGAGAGAGAGAGAGAGGTGGAGAGAGAGAGTACCTCCTGCGGTCCCGGCGATGTCCGGTAGAATATGACCACAGGGAGAGGCAAAGAGAGAGAGAGTGCCTCCTGCGGTTCTGGCGGCGTCCGGTCCGAATATGACCCCAGGGAAAGGCAAGAGATAAAGAGAAAGGAGGTCCCCTCGGAGGCGGCCGGTCTGAAAATGACCACATGGAAGGGCAAGAGTGCCCTTCGGTCCGGCGGTGCCGGGTCCTGCGGTGCCGGGACCTGCCGGTCCTGCGGTCCCCGCGATGTCCGGTAGAATATGACTAGAGGTAAAGAGAAACAGTGCCATCTGCGGTACCGGCGGCGTCCGGTCCGAATAGGACCACAGGTAAAGGCAAAAGAAAAAAAGATGCCCCTGCGGCCCCGGCGGCGGCCGGTCCGAATATGACCACAGGGAAGGGCAAGAGCAAAAGAGAAGAAGAAAGTATAACGCTTACTGCACGGCCGGTGCGGAGAAAAACAAAGATGGTCTGAGAGCTCCCCAGACCGGGTCACAGAGAGGGTTACAGTGATGATCCCGTCCGATCTTAAAATGTCCGGATCTGTCCCCACCTTAAACTCCTGCATTCCATTCCCAAGGGTCCGAAAAGGTCTGAGGTAGAGTTTACTCAGTCCAAAAAGGAACAAATGAGTGGAGTGTTTTTCTACACCATTTGCGGTCACACGGCCGCGACAATTCCTCAGTGTGACCAATAGTCTGTAAGGATTACAAGTCCACTGACAAAACTTTGTGCAGAAGTGTATACTAACTATCATTTACTAATTTCAGACTTACAGCTAGAAAGGAACATTTTCCCCCTGTCAGATGCATAGAACATTATTATCGCTTCATACCTACAGCACTTTTCGTTTACAATGATAAATATTATACGACTATGTGGTCTGAGATTTGTGGAGAATTTAAGCAAACAGTCTGTCGAATGCACGTGACTATGTTATTATCACGCAGCCAACCCTGCTAGTCCAACGCATGTGCTTTGCTCTCGTTTCTAGCTACTGTATACGTTCGCGATTGAAACGTAAATATTGAAAGAATTCGCACAAGGTATTATGATTATCTTCCATTTTTTTTCTCATTCACTTATTTTATAAAAGGAAAGGCTGACACAAAAGTTTACGGGATGTTAATATGAATTATAGACGGGATAAGCAAAAATTGAAGAATAATTGCAAGTACCTTTTTCCCCTAAACTTTTATTCCAAAGGCGATCGTTTAACCATTAATCGCTACACATCCCAAATGTTTGTTTAACAAGTGCCAGTACAAACCAGGACATGACCTACATTTCCTGGGCATTCATGGGTCATATTCTCCTCTCTAATTATACTCCTCTGTAACTATAATTCATCGCAGGTGTTGCTCATATGTCTAGGTTTAAAACCTTCTGTTTAAAACACTGTTGTTTAAAGCAGCATTTTGCGTCCTTTTGTATGATTTTTCTCAACCTCACTTACTCCACTATGCCACGACATACATTACTAGCTTATCTATTTAAATCTTACTTGAAATGGTGGCATAATAGTCGAAAAATTTGCAACTTTCAACTTTGTTTTTGTGAAGATATTTTCCGCTGGGATCCAAATAAACATCGCCCATAATATATATGAATATTTAAACACTACGAACGTCATTGACCAAAACGTACACAAACATACAACACCATGCTTGATTTGTGTAGTCTATATGGCAGTTGTACCAGGGAGTTCCATAACAACTCCCTGGTTGTACCAACGCAAAGTCTTGAATCTATATTTAGCAACGGCTCATAACTATACCTACATCTCTGATTGGTTGAATTCAAACTAGTGGGTTTGGGGGAACTATGCGATTAATTTTAAAAGTGGAATCTGTCGTGGACACTTTTCTCATTATCTGCAAATATCCTTAATTACTCGCCAATTAAAGTTGTTGGCAGGTAAAAACGTTGCTAATATCTTAGTTTGCTCTTTTGTGATTGATATATATAAAAAAAAATCGATGGACATGTCCAAAAAGTATAAAACGGCGACCAAACGCAAAATGCTGCCTTCAAATACTTACTTTGTGGAACTCACTTCCAGAACATGTTAAAATGCGCAAGACTGAATGGTATGAATTCGGTTCTCAAGACGTATTCCTTTTACGTAAACGTCTTAGCCCTGGCAAACTGCCAGGAAGAGAAAATTTTCTTACAACCTGGCAAACTGCCAGGAAATTTAAAACTTCTTAGAACCTTGGCAAACTGCCAGGAAAACGTGCAACGCTGTATTAAGCCATTTGTTAAGAGAGGAGGGGTGGCCAAACAGTCACCTGGCTTACCACGTGTGAGCTCAACTTTTGATGCAAAGAGCTGTCGACTATGTGAGCGATTCCATGGAATAAGCTTCTCTATTTCTTTGGTGAATTACCAAGACAAACGCGTTAGTAAGTTGAAAAAGGGGGGGAGGATAGAACCCCACCAAAAGTTACAAGCTTTAACACGCTCCGAACATACAGTATGCGCTTCATGAATAATGTTTGATGTTCCGAAATTTTAAGCAGAGTTGCATTTCGTGGCACCTGATGGTCTGGTCGTGGCCATGCGCTAGGTGGTTTCAATAGAAAGATGGAAACTTTTACTGAGCTATGAAAGTGACATAATTCTCATCACGACATGAAGAGATTTGAGAAGTAACAGGTACGTTATCATAACATTTTTTTAAAAAGAGCCTCTAAAATACGTTTTTATAACGTTAAATGTGTTGTTATAAAAACGTCGGCATAACGTTTCTATGGACTTGTGATCTAAGGCTTGTAGGTTTGAGTCCTGGCCAGATCGTTACGGTGTGTCCTTGGGCAAGGCACTTTATCTCCATTGCGTCTTTCCATCCAGGTGTATAAATGGGGACCTGTAAGATAAACTGTCAGTTGTTTAGCCACTGCCATGTGGAGGGATTTGTCTCTTTGTTTGACAGGTTATCGTTGACCACGGTAATATTTTTATATTCATCGTTATCGGTGGATAGGTCTGCGCTTTATCAATCCTCAATATTATTATTAATATTATTTATCATGGAAAGGACCTCCATTAAACCTCCATGCAGTGTAGAGCTTAGGTCTACATCATCAGGGCATTCCTTTTTCTTCAGAGTTTTTCTGATTGCAACTGGTTGATAACTGAATGGGTCATCTGCAAGCAGTACTGCGAGTGCTGCAGTACTGTGAGCGCTAACAAGGTCACCATACAGGCCACTGTCTGGCGGGTCTAGTGAGAACTTATAGTCATTTGTAGTAACTTGTAGTAATGTGTAGTAACACGTAGTTATTTACTCGTAGTTACTAGTTACCTCATAGCTACTTGCAGTAACTTGTAGTAACTTGCAGTAACTTGAACTTATGGTATTTTCTCGAGTCGTCACGGCTTGCGAGGTTCGAATCAGGGTTACAAGGTACTTGTCTCCTACATTCATGAGTTGTTGTGGGGTGAGGAGGGCAGTCTCCCCTCTAGTGGTGCGGGGAGGACTAGCCACCCCGTGTGAGGCGTTAGGAACTCGATGTTAAGTGTCAAGGAGCCGGTGAGGGTAGTCCTCCGACGAGTTTGGAAGGACTAACCCTCGGCTCCTGGGTAGTGATCACTTTGGTAGGAGAAGTGGTATCATGAGAATGAAGGGCATAGACCGGGGGGGGGGGTTCTGTTCATAGAGGGCGCAGTGTTAAAAGGTTACCAGCTCATTCTAGGCACGGTAGAAGGGGTGCTAAGGTTGTGAGGAGACAGGTAAGCTCGTCACTCGTAAATATCCAAACCAGTAAGTTTTGGAATGGATACAGTAGCACCTCCAATATAGGACAAATAAGTGTTTGGGTAGTTCTTTCACAACTGTTTATTTTAAACTTTGTTACAACAGAAAACAAGAAACAAGTTCAAATTTAATGACATTTAAATGCAACAACAACTTCTTCATAATCTCGAAGAATTTAAAGAGTGCATGCGCCCTGCACATGAAACTGCACAAAGTATTACCTGTGGTGTAGTTATCTCTAAAGCTTTCAAATTAATGTTTCTTTTTGCAACTATTTTAACTATGAGATGTATACACAATCCTACATGAAAATCATCTTGAGTGTAAATTCTTGTCATATTATCAATTCAAGGCAAGTCAAGCAGTGAAAGTTTCCTCTCTTAGTTCCAAAATTGATCATAAACGGTGCAAGCTTAAGGATTCAGGCAATTTCTAAAAAGTATGTACTTTGTATTTTAAGGACTTCCAATTCATAGTACAATTTCAAAGTCATAAGTTGGCAAGTTGGGCGATACTTTGAGGCATTTTGATACCTATTTTCACCTTACAAATTTCGTGCTATGTTACTTATTTTTTTGATAAGTTAAAATTTGAAGTGCATTTCAAGTTATGGAAGGACAGATCTTTATGAGCACCTGGAAAAATGGATAAGCAAATTCTAATTGCTAACTTGTGTCAAATTGTAACATTACACATTGCATGACTTCAATTTCCAGATGGATAAACATGAACATATTCTTTTGGTTTAAAAAAATTTGGACTAAAAACCACTATGTTTCAACATTTAAGAATGGCAATGATCTCATTAAATTTGAGATGAAATTAAAAATTCATAAAAAGATAAATGAAATGCATGTTATTTCTTCAGTAAAAGCTGTAAATGTTTTTTATCTTTGTTAATAATTAATGCTCAATCATAATTTAATTTACATTTCATATCTGCAAGAGTTTCAAAACACAGCACAATTCCTGAAATTTATCATTTTTAATGTCCAGTTGAATAGCACAATCAAAGTTTATGCAACCATTACTGTGAAAACATTGTGTAAAGCATGTTCCAGTAAATGTTGCATGATGTCACTGAATTTCAAATTTAGTCACAGATTTCAAAGAATATGCTGGCATTAATATGTATTAGTTTCAAGATTTTGTAAGTGGCTGAAAATATTTTCAAATTTGAAATTAAAAGTATCTGACTAAAAATCGATTCAATTTCTGCGTAAATTCAAAGGTAATTCAAATAATTTCTTCAGTAAAAGCATTGAAAATGTTATTACTGTATTACTACCATGTTATTACTGTATTACTAAGATCTTTGAACTCAGACATTGTCAATGATGTAGCATTAAAGATACATCATTAACTCAAACTTCTTATAAAATTTCAATGAATTTCAATATTTAAAATTAACTTGGAAGCAACTGCAATATGTTCATTTGAGAAATCTGTTTAGAGTGTGCTGCATTAATGCATTTCAGATTTACAAATAATCTCAAAGGTATGTACAATTTTATCTCAATACATGACATGTATAGAGATATTGTAACAGTAAGTGGGACTCTCTCTTCTCTTAAAACATTTTCAGCGTCTTCATACAAAGTTCTTTTTCTCTGGAATTTCCAGAGCAACCATATATCATATAGGCCAACAAAAGTTACTATTTTTTATTCGATAATTTTATCTCATTCTATGACTTTTTCAACGATTTATGTCCAAATCGGACTGAAACACAGTTTTTCCAGGCCTCTTTTGCACACGCTCCGAAACTTGTGTTATTGCGCAATTGTTAAACACTTCGCAAAAGCGGTGAAATGCATTGTGGGAGCTTAGCCCATCACTATAATTTAGTACACTGCGGCTTGGATATCGTCTGAAAATCCGTTTTAATACATATTCATAAAGCAACAATCGACTTGCTTCAAGCAAAACTTTGAACAAAAGAAGTTGAATATTCATTAAATATCTGTTTGCAACGATGTCGGACTCACAATGTGGATGAAATTCGGAAATTTCTTTGCCTCGGCTTGAAAAATAAAAACGAAACGAATTGCACATTTTCCGTTTTCAAGAAGGTACCACCTCCATCGTCCGGTCGATTGTTTAAAACAAGTTAAACAATGATTTGAGGCTAAATTCGGAGTTGTTCCAGCATTCTGGGTTGAATTAAAGTGACATTTTTAAGGTTGCACTTGTTAACGGGCATCAACGTATCCTATCGTGGTTAGTTGCATATGTATATGCACGTTACCATAGTGTGTAGCCTAGGGTTATAGTTTGAAGTATTCTATAGTGCAGTGTATTCATATAACGGGACCGTGTGTTTATGAATTATGATGTTTGCTTTCAAGACATTGTTTACGAATACAATGTCGTTGCCTTGAATTTTGGAGGGCTTCAGCACTTAGTAGTAGGGTAGTGATAGTACAACTACACAATACTAAGCCTATGCTGGTATTATTAGTTTACTACTGACTAGAACTGTCACCGGTGGTTTTCAGCACTGGCAATACCTTCATGCCCAGTACATATAATAGTACTTGAAAATTAAATAAACTTATATTAAAAAAAGGACTGCCTTGGTCGGCTGTGGTTAATTTAAGTATAGTTTTACCCTTGTGTGATTTTATCCGCTGTACCCAGATACATAGGCCCACCTGCTAATTCTGGATGAAGTCACTGTAGGCTACATCACAGGTTGGTCGAGTCAGTGACGAGTGAACATTGCTTCTCTACTTTGCCCAATGGATAAGTGTGCACTGAATTCTCGTACAGTGTTTGCAACGCATTTTGGCAGTATCCTTTTGTTTGTGAATTCATATTGCAGTTAATTTTTTGGGGTTGTGCATGTGCCTATTTCACTTTGTTTGGAAGTTCTTGACCCTGTAATGCTGTATGTTTCTGTCATTTTCAGAGAGAAAATGCATTTACCAGTTCCACTACAACGTGTTATGTAAATGTAATATGGGCTTGTTGCATTTAAAAGCAATGTGAAGTCATTCGTCATGTGACTTTATATATTGTCTCCTATTATCCAACGTTCTGTTAAGATTTATTTTTGTTTTCTTGAATTTTCAGGACTCTCTCTGCATCTGCAGGTTGGATTCTCCTATGTCAGACCTGTCAACTCTCCCGGTTTTACCGGGAGACTCCCGGTTTTTACCCCAATCTTACGGCCTCCCGGTTTCATATTCTACTTTCTCGGTTTTTTAATGTTTTTTTTTAATGCTAGGTGAATATCATCTCTTAAACTACGATTTAAGAAACGGCTGTTTCAAACATCTCACTAATTCTTTCGGCGACTTTAATCCCTACTCATTGAGCACAATAGCATAACCTGCGTATAAACTCCTACAGGGATTATACGAGGTGTCTACGCGGCAATTTGTTTGTGAACGATTTTCTACGCGATTGTACTCGTTTATACGTCTTCATACGATCCTGTGCGCGTACACATGTCCAGTTCTACATGAGCGGTACTGTAGACTATTTATTTAGGAGTATTTATATAATTTCGGTTGAAAATTACCAACCTCCCTATTTTCCCCTTATTCTCCCTGTTTTTTGGCCCTGAAAAATGTTATTCTCCCTATTTTGAGGTCTAACAGGTTTACAGGTCTGCTATGTGGGCACTTGGGATATAGTAACTTTTTGGACTTCTTAATTTAATGCAGTACTTTTCACGCCATTTCATTCATTGCCTTGATTCAATAAACTTTGCATAACCTCGAAAAAACACATTCCTGTTATATTCTTTTGCACTAAATCGTTCATTCATATTCACCAGTGTGAATAAAAATCAACAAGAAGTTCCTACATAAGATGTACATTTCACGTATCCAAAAATACTTTTCAATTCATGACGAAGATAGGCTGATTGATGTCTATGAACCTGATACATGATAAGTTATATGACCAAAAAGTCCAACAGAGACTGACCCAAGATGAAGGATACCACATAAAAAACAAGTTCTTAAATATTCTATGACATTACTAAACCTTGCAACACCGTTCTCTCGACAAACAGGCAATGGGCGCTAAAGGCAACACTTGCAGGATGAAGTGTAACCTGCAGAGACTTTTCGTGGCAAAGTAGCGTAAATGCAACTTGTGTATTTGTTGTACCATGATTGATATTGATAATTGTAGAGACAGAGCAAAGATATGAAACTAGGAATCGAAATTAGAACTTCCAGTATTGATATACTGCGTCATTGATGCTCTTGTTGTATTTGTTTTTAAATCCCAAACACATTGAAAGCAATCGCAACTATCAATAACGTGCTAAAAATACATGTTAATAAAATTGTCAATATTAACATGCCAATTATGAATATCAAGGTATTTTAAACATTAACATTTTCTCATTATTATCCCAAAATTGAAAGAAACTTTAAAAATATCAGAATTCAAACCATCTAAAAATAATTCAGTAAATCCCATTGTTATTAAATTCATTTCAAATTCTCCGAAACTTCCTAACCAGCTGGAATCAGTGTAGCAATTAAAATTGTCCTTATATTTTTTATCATTTTCATATGTAGTGTCTGATAATGGGAATAAAAGCAAATTTCACAGATACAGTTTATAACTTTTGACAATTATGAAATTTCAGATTAACTTCCAAGGGGTCTGAAACATTTGATTTTAATTTCAGTTATGTATTCTGGATTGAAATCATTTATACTATTCTGTTGTGATCTTAATATATATTTTTTGGAAAGTGAAATCTAATGCGCTCACTTGATTTCAATTTCCAAATGGTTCAAATTGTTCTTTTCATTTACTACGTGCTGAAGATTTATGAATTGATTATGTACGGTCAGCACATGGTGAATAGAGAATTTACTAAGCCTCTAACCCCAAATATATGTCAAGCTTATTTAAGATGCAAAATATTCACTTCATTGCATATGGATACCCAAATAAAATAAAATGCACTAAGATGTCTGTCATTGCTAGGATTGTGTTGTTACTCACTCACACTATTTACGCTTCATCAGCTGTCCAACCACTCGCTGATTTCTTCTGCTGTTGCTTTTGAATTAGATTCCAAGCCTTTGATTTAATCTGTACAATGGACCTCTCAGAAAGACATTGATTTATGACTTTTACATGCTGACACATTTTAATATTAGGTGGATGTCCTGACCTAATGCAAATGGATATCTGATCGTCCTGCAGGATGGCCTCTTCCTTCGTCCAACTTATTCGTGATTTAAAATTTTTTGTGTTCCAGAAGTGCAAGCTTTTTCTTGAGATGCTGGATGATCATTTGGTTTGAGTGGTAGTTCCTTTGTCATTGTCGTCTTCTCCTTCACTAAGCTCACTTTTTTCACTGATTGTGTCCATGACATTCATCTCTTCCATTGACTTGCCTTTATATTTTGCCAGCTGACCATTCTCTGCAGCAATGACAACTTGACTAACCTTGGCCAGAAACAACATTTCATGCGGGAGCCTGTAATATTGTTTGTGGACATTGAAATCATGGCCTAGAGGATTGGTCAGTTGTTCCAGTTCACCATTTGTCAGACTGAGAATTTGTGATAGGGTAGCAAGGTGTTTTCTGAGCTTTGTAGGGGTTAATGTTTCAGGATGTCGTGCTGCACATAGCATTGCATACTTGTGCATACGGTCGTAACCTCTTAAAGGCAAGACTGAGTTTCCGGTGGGGCACGCAAAAATGTAAGGGTTGTCAGCATTCACCCTCACTTCAGCACGGTAAGAAATTAACATTTCAATGCTTTCCTTCACGTTTGGAGTCATCATTAGTGGCACACCTCTGTCTCGTTTGCCCCGTTTAGCAGCAATTCGTTGAGCTAGTGGTAGGCTTTGGAGAATCTCATCATTGTGTGACGTAGATGATGCCATCGGGTTAAGAAAATCATTAACATCCAGGAATTGAGTCTCACCGGGCCTG
Source organism: Apostichopus parvimensis (assembly GCA_000934455.1). Classification (NCBI taxonomy): domain Eukaryota; kingdom Metazoa; phylum Echinodermata; class Holothuroidea; order Aspidochirotida; family Stichopodidae; genus Apostichopus; species Apostichopus parvimensis. The sequence continues at coordinate 125,199 of KN887581.1, read as the reverse complement.
CGTCTGTTCAACATTATAGTTTGAGTTAAAGCAATCTGAGCAAGTTGCCTCCATAATGTGATGTTGATGCCTTCAGCTTTTATAGCAGCCTTAGTGTCTCCTTCAGCTTTAGAGAGGTACAAGTTCATTTTGACATTGTCTGCAGTCAAGGGGAGTTTCTCTGGTTTGCTCCATTTTTGCCTGTCTCCTTGTCGCGTAGCATGTCTACCAATCAGCCCTCACCAAGTCAAATCATATAACCGCATGAAATCTTCCAGCGTTTTCTGGTTTTTTGCACTGGAAGTCTTGATTGCTTCTGCAACAACAACATCTGACAGCTTCCGTAAGCCAATGCCAAGTTTCCGTGCCAGGGTAGGAATAGCAAACTGTAGTGTATCAGGGTTGAATCCACAACACTTCTTCACTCCATCTACGACATCATCATATGCCTTGGGGCTGATTAAAACTTCAGCTGTTCTCATCTCTGAGTTGACTTCTTTTTTGTGCAATGTAGTGGTTACCCTGCTTAAGGTATCCAGCTGCATTGATAAAATGTTCACCATATAGGCAAAGTGCTCTGTCTGTGCGAATCAGCAGACTTATGTCATCTACTGCCATCCCAGCTAGCAACTCTGTTAGCTTTGATGTAGCAGTGTGTTTCACTGGGAGAAGAACTGCCCCCTTCTTTTGGTGCTTTGTATTCTTTGGAGCATTGCCTTCGGTACAATTTTTCATATGCCTCCAAAGTGCCTTTCGTGAATAATATCCTTCACATTGAGAACAAGGTAAATACTCTCCCTGTGTTTTAGATGTACCAGCTTCAGGTCGTTTGTATACGAGTAATTCTCCCATACCTGTCTCCAGGACCTTGAAATTATGTGCATGGTCACCTCTCTTTCTTATTTCCTCAAGTATCTTCCGTCTTGTGCTTGACAATTTTGGTTCTGAAATTACCTTTTGGACCAGCAGTTGGTCTTTGTGATTATTTTCAAGGTGACGTGGAAGCTTTGGAACCATTTTCTGACAATATAAGCAGCAATGCTTCCTATCCCATTTTCGATTCTTAATGTACCTTTGAGTGGTTGGCACTGTCACTTTATTCTTTGTTTCATATTGATATTCCTCCTCCTCCTCCTCAATATCAGTACTGTCAGAGCTTGCCATCATGGCATTTGGAAAGGAAACTAAAACATTTCTACTTACATGCTTTCTCCAGGGTAAATTTTGTACTCCGTAATCATATCTCAATTCCGTGCCCTGTTGAAGAAGCTATAGTGCAAATAGACAGAGCCTTGGTTGTTGGTCCACTATTACTACCTTCACTTTGCAATTGGCTCTCTCACTGTCATTGACCATCTTGCCAAGTCCTTCAGTAGAAGTTGCATCTACAAATATATCGGTCAGCCGGTTAGTTGCACAAATAGAAATCAAATGATGGTGAAAAAATTAAAAACAAGCACAACAACACTGCAGATGCTCAGCGAAGCTGTCTTTAAAAGCATCCTATAGGGGAGGAGTGTTTTGATGGGTCCTGTGTTGTCATGTGGCTGACCTTGGACTCCAGCATATCCTGGGGGGGGGGGGGGTGGGCCTGGCTGGGAAAATTGCATGACAACCTCTGTGTTTATATGCCCCGAATAGCTATTAGGAAGACACACACTGTTCCCTGCAACACACAGAACATTACAAGCACCTTTATATATTGTAAATTGTTATTATTATAGGCAGCCCTAGTCTAGAACTTTGTACTAACCATTGTGTACTGCCTTCAAAGTGAAAGAAGTAGAGAAAGCTCCCTCTGTCTAGTGGGTACCTTCTCTCCCTTCTTCCTTCTTTCCTTCCCTTGCAGAGATCAACTCTCCTCGATATTCCCAGATGAAGTCTCCTTCCTCAAAGCCCTTGGTACAAAAAACACCTGACCCTCAATTGAAATTAAGAAAGAAATAAAAATGTATAATTACAATCTACTTTAGCAGGATATGAAATAAGTTTGCCAATTGCTATACTCTTTGCTGTTCAGTAGCAATTTGCCGAAGAGTTTTCTTCATCGGTCTCCCCGAATTGCTGATTTCTGAGATTTCTTTATAAATTTACTTCTTATTTCTTAAGTGATAATGTATAAAAACATTTCAGGTTTGTACACTTCTCTCGGCAGTGGTATACGACTAATCCATTTCTGTGTTACAAGCACAAAAGTAAATATTGTCAAGGAATTTTGGAGGTGAAATTCTACTAGCAAAGCAAATGGTAGTATACCATTGACATACAAGTTAAACACCCACAAATTAACTTAAAATGCAGCTTTTAATAAAGTTATATCAGGCATTGTATGTTCAGAAACCTCATGAAACCAAATAAGTTCTTTTCCTTCAAAATTATGTAAATCTTTTTTCTAAATTGCCATTGTTTTCCGAAAGTTTAATCACTTTCAAATATGGACTGAAGCACAATAGGCTTGTATCTCTGTTTGCACATTCTTGTCTGAGCTGTGTTTTGTCAACAAAGCAACAGTTGTCAATGTTTTGATGCTGATGTATTCTTGTAAATTACTCCCCCCCCCCCCCAAAAAAAAAAAATCAGGTCCTTCACTCTTGTTTTGCGTGAAATAGTGTAAAAAACTTGCTACCTTGTAGTTAGGGCGAGTAAAGGTCAATATATTCCTGTTTTAGCGACATGCTACCTTCACATCGTATTCCTGACTGTACTGTCATATATTTATTACTGTCATGTGCGTCACAGCCACCTACTACAGTTCGCCATATTTGCATTTACACAACCAAATAAAAATTCAGAACAAATATTTTGGTACAAAATATTTCTATTGCTATAACCAAATAAAAATTTTATTATAGCTATTTTTGCATCTCTTTGACATTGAACCTAAAGAGTGTATTTAGTTATACCATATTGGCTATTGATAACTGGAAATAATATTTCACGACTGAATTTCTTCACATCATTTTCGTGTTGATTTGACTGGATGGAAACCAACATCAAATTAATAATGACACCATGGACTAGCTTTGTACAGAAAATTGTGCTTAATAACACGATATAACAGTTAGCTGCCACATAATGTGTTTATCAAGTCACTTTGTTACACCATCATTTATTGGTGCCATACAAAATTTTGCTTACTGTAATTTGTTAAGCATGCATTGAAGTTCTGTTTAAATAGTGTTATAATACATGCTTCTACTTACCAATAAAGTCATTGATAAAGTGTAAAGCAAATCCATCTTGATCAACTTGGATTTGACATGCTCGTTCAGCCTTCGGTAAAGGTGATTCCCTCTTTGCAGTATATTTGACCCTTCGGTTCATCTACAAATAGAAACAGAACCGACCAATTATAATATGTGCAGTACATAGCTCAAATTAGCAATTCTTTACACTTATTATTTTTCAGAAACTTTCAAACCCATTAAGTTCTGTATAACAATAATACTACTGAAGGATTGTAAAATTAATTCAGGAAGGGCCAGGTATAATGGTCAAGTTGAAAACCAATTGATACTTAGAAACCCTGGCATGGCCATTCAGGAATAGATCTAGCTTGCTCAGCACATACTTGTCAAAATACATAGGCAAGCATGTAAGGCAACTTGATTGCACTGAAGCAAGTTGACCTAGGCTACTTCAGTTCAAATTCAACCATTGATTCTAGGCCAGCCCAAAACTGCAAGCTTTACATAGGTCCCTAGGCCTAGCTATATCTTCTGATAACCAAGCCTACACTACCATGAAACTATAAGTTTCATGTGGAAGGATTTAAGGTAGGCCAAAGCCTTGTAGGCCTAGGGCTTATGTTTTTGCCTAGCCCTGACCCAGCACACTTTGAGGCCTATTCCAGTCCTTAGCATGGAATTGGCACTGTTGCTGGATGTTCAACTGTAGCAGTAACGCTAACACTGTAACAAACAGGCTAAGGCCTAATGCTATATAACTCACCTTGCATAGTTTGGTTCTTGGAAAAAAAAAGGCTGAAAGGGGGGGGGGAAGAATCATATGCCAGCAAGGTTTGCATTCAGTCATCAGGCTTTTGCAGTAGAGTTAGGAGCAGCAGCCTATACAGTTGTCTTTCTTTAATGTAGGCCTAGCCTGTGGTTTGGTATGTTAGGCTACAAAGGGTGTTCCTAGGTAGCCTAACATCTTTTAAAGATGCTTCACTTACAACACAGCATCACTATAACAGCTATGTGGGAGATATTTCCCAAAACATAAATGAATATGCCTAGTTTTGATACAATGATTTGAAACATGAGACTTATACCTGTGATTCTTGGATGGATTCTGTTTGATGTAACATTTTGGTCAGATTGCATTCTCACACGGTGCTTGAAGTAGATGGCGCTAGACCACAGGCATAATGCCACCACACACACAGAATTGACTAATTACACACGTTAGTCACAGTGTATGTTGATCATAAATTCTATGTCAACACAAGTGGACAGTAACATTGTGTCCCTATAAGCGTTGCTGTAAAATTCAGTCCTGAAAAGGAATGCAATGTAAGTATATGTGTGTCTGTGTGTGCGTCTGTGACACTTGCTTGGGTACACTGTAACTCAACAAGAGGAAGTTGGACTTAATTCAAACTTAGTATATAGATCCGCCATAGTGAGGTGTGCCCTATTGTTTTTGGTGCCTGTTAAGGTCACCAAAGGTCAGTTACAGGCCAAAAACCCAAAATATTAAAACTGCAATAACTCCCAGTACCAATGTGCGACAAGGTTGATATTTTGGGACAAGTTGTGAACTGGTTAGGGGAACATTTTGAAATTTTACATTCATGTGATCCGAGGTCACAAAAGGTCAATTAATGTTAAAAAACGAGTATTTTCGCGAAAAAGAAAATGTTTGGTTTTGATGCTAGATTTGAATATCAAAGGTACCTTCCGATCAAAAATGTCAATGGGTTGACACCCCGGTGAGCTTTGTGTGTGAAGTTATACAGGGTCAAACATAATCCCTAGTGCCAAGGTGTGACACGGTTGATATTTTGGGACAAGTTGCAAATGGTATAGGGGCATATTTTCAAACTTAACGGTCATGTGATCCAAGGTCACCAGAGGTGAATTAATGTTAAAAAGTAGTATTTTGGGGGTAGAAAATGGGCAAAGTAAAATGTTTTAATTTTTATAGTTTTGATGCTATATTAACGTCTCACCGATCAAAAATGTCGATGGGTTGACCCCAGGTGACCTTTGTGTGTGAAGTTATATGAGGTAAAAGTTAATTTTCAGACATTTAGTGCAATAAATCCCAGTGCCCAGGTGTGACACGGTTGATATTTTGGGACAAGTTGCGAATGGTATAGGGGAATATTTTCAAACTTAACGGTCATGTGATCCAAGGTCACCAAAGTTCAATTAATGTTAAAAAACTAGTATTTTGGGGGGAGAAAACGGGCAAAGAAAATTTTTTTTAATTTTGAGTTTTAATGCTCTATTTAGGTCTCACCGAACAAAAATGTCAATGGGTTCATTCCCCGGGTGACCTTTGTGTGTGAAGTTATGCAAGTTCAAAGTTAATGTTTAGACATTTAATGCAATTAACTCCCAGTGCCAAGTTCTGACATGATTGATATTTTGGGACAAGTTGTGAATGGGGTGTTGGAACATTTTCAAACTTAACGGTCATGTCATCTGAGGTCACCAATGTTATCATATCTGTTGACCCGCTTGTAGGTGACCTTATATTTCTTACATTTTCAACGCCATATTCAGATCTCAAAAGGGCTTTCCAATCCAAAATCCGATCACAATTTGTGATCACAAAAGTGTTGGCATATATAGTGTTTGTTACTTTATGGGTACATGTAGGACCACAATTACTTGGACTATTTGAGCCCAATGTTCATATGATAATATTATGTGTATTGTCATATACCCCTACGCAAGGAACCACAGTGCCCTTAGGCTCTTGTTGAATTTTCAAATTTAAACAACGAATTTACCAAAATTTTTACCACAGAAATTCCCCTTCTGGTCGCACTAATTGTCTCTGTAGGTTAATTGCCTGCACCCTCACTTTTTCTGAAAATTGAGGACGAGAAATTATTTTATGCAACGTACAATTGGGCGAATTTAACCACAAAATGGGTGCGTGTCAAGTTCTTTCATATCCCTAAATTGATCCGTACCTCGATAAGCTAACTGTAACTTTTGTGTAAGTATACATCAATTGACTATGAATGCTGTTTGCTATGCTCTGAGCCCCTAAGCTCAGACAGGTCAGGTCCCAGAGAGTAGTGGTATCATGCTGAGGTAATATTGGTTATTTTTAGGGAGTAAGATTTCCAAACCCAAAAATATGTGCAAAACTGGGGGAGGGTGTTAAAAGCTTACAAATAAAAAAAACACAAATTGATCAGCTCATTAAATATGTAACTGCTTCGCTGCAAAAAGTATAGGTTGCCTGCTGTATCGTTGCTACTAATATTTGAAAGTGCGTCCATTATGAAGCCTTTACTACACTAGTATACTGTGTAGGCTAGCCTATTTAGGCTAGTACTGTAAGTCTAGGGTACGATAGCCGATACGCCAAGCTTAATCTAGCCAACCCTATTTGTAATATATGACACTTAAACTAAGTTTTCAAAAACAATTTTCTGCAAGCTAGTATGAGGTGGACTAAGTTAGGCCTATCCTTAGTGCCATTTTAATAGTTTTCTAAACTTTGTTCAGAAAACTGAAAAAGTGTCATTACTTATCCCACGCCAAACACAAGCATAACGTTAGACCAGTGTAGCCTAACGTACACGTAAAGCGCGCTCTATCTTGTGCAGCAGAGTTAGGCCTAGCCTACGCACGGGCTAGTCTGGGCTACGAACACAATATATACTGTTCACCTAACGTTTGGAAATTGCCGAGTCTGTAGACGGACACAGCCTAACGTTAGGCTAGGCCAAGTAATAGCCGAACCGTTTGGGGTATGAATACTATACCTTCAAATGTTTCCTTCAAGTCTTCTACCCCCCAACTTCGTAAAAGTGTGAACACATCATCATCATCAACCGGCAACGAGAAAGACATAATTCAAAATAAACTCATGAATATACTCAAGAATATTCTATTGCAATTCGATCGTATGTACCGTATCTAGTAGAAGTGTGCTGTTATCACGTCGCAGCACGCAACATGCCTTTTACTTGTACTCCAGCCGAGCGTAGTTAGTATACGGATGTACGCACGACAATTGTACGACAATATTTTGGCGGGAACATTGCCCAGACGTTGGGCAAATGGACTCGTATATATATAGGATAAACGTTGGATAAATGTTTCCAACACCATTTTACCCATAAAAGTTAAAGAATTAACCAACATTTTCTTAAAACATCTGTAGCCCAAAAATTTTGGCCCAACGTTTTAAGAGTGTAGGCTTTTTGACATGATGAAAAAAAAAAAAAATTTCTATTTCTTTGTACGAAAATGTTTTGAAAACCATTTTTTTCATAACTTTTGGTTTTACAAAAAGAATGTATTACATCAGCTTGTCTTCTATAGCAAGTGCTGTAACGGGCAGTGTTGGCAGCAGGCCTCGACAAAATTTGTAAAAACTACTCGCCAACTGGCGACCGAGTCTAAATTCTACTGGCCAAAACGTTAAATTTACTTGCCATTTTTTCTCGCTAAGTGTTTGTGTAATATAGGACTACGTAGCATGACCTAACTAAGAATATCGCGTTATAGTGTTACTGTTAGTTGTTTACAGCAAAAGCGATCTATTTCAATTGTGTTCGTCAAAAGTGATTAAAACATGATATATATGAAACGGTGACACATTGTTTATGACTTGCTTTGTAAAAGTGACCACAAAAATAAGCAATGGCATGGCTGAGCATCTGTAACTTTCACTGAACATGACATCAGACTACTGTTTCAGTATATGTGTTAGTATCGTTAACAAGTTAAGATAACGCTTGGTACTGACAATTATTATTATTATTATCTTTGATTACTGAGTGTCCGACTTGCAGCTTTTACTGGTCAGGTCTCGAGAATTATGAATTTGTTATTATTATTTATTATTATTTAAACATTTCTAAAGCGCACATATATATGTAAAAACATAAGCTATAGCGCTGTACAAACTTAAAAGAGTAAAGGTAAAAAACTTAACGAAATTTAAGAAAGCAATTTAATCATAAGAAAGAGGTAAAAATCTTAAAAACAGATAACCCTAAAAAGACTAAACAAATCCAATAACGATGGAGAAAATGAAGTCAGTATATACCATGCCACAAAATCAGAAAATAGGATAAAACAATAGTAAGAGATAAATACAAAAAGAATTTGATAATAAGTAAATCTAGATTACTTATATACATGTGTGAAAATGAAAGTCTTAAGACTGGAATTAAATGAACTTACAGTACTTGAATTGCGAATAGAAAATGGGAGTGCATTCCACAATTTGGGGGCACAGACACAAAAAGATCGGTCACCAAGGGACTTGCAGCGAGTGCGGGGGGTAGTTAAAATCAAACTGTCATGAGATCGTATGGAGTAGCTCACTGATCGTGGTTTAAGAAGGTCCTTCAGATAAGTTCATGCAGATCCGTGAAGCGCCTTATAAGTGAGTGATAAAATTTTAAAATCGATACGATCCTTTATCGGAAGCTAGTGGAGAAGTTTAAAAGCAGAAGATATACTGTCATATTTGTTAAAATTTAGGATGATACGGGCAGCCATATTTTGTACACGCTGTAACTTATTAAGGGAAGAACTGGGAAGACCATAAAACAAAGAGTTACAATAATGAAAGTGAGATGTGACAAGTGCCTGAACTAAAGTGCGAGTAGAATCAGTTGAAAGATGCTTACGTAATTTTCTAATATTATACAAGTTAAAACTAGCGATTTTACATTTTTCATTGATACGGTGTTGTCCAAATAAACGCCAAGATACTTCACATCATTTACACAATTAATAATAGATGAGTCCACGTTAATACAATCAATTTCAAGTTTTGCAAGTTGAGTTCGTGAACCAAAGATAAGAAATTCAGTTTTGGTATCGTTCATTTTTAAGCGACACATATTCCTTAACGTCCAATAAAGAACTCTCCATAGCATTTAGAGCACTAAGTTCAGAGTCGGAATTACCTGGTTTGAATTTTAGGTACAGGGCGTGATCGTCTGCATACCCCATGACCTCGGGACGGTGACTAGAGATTGTATGATATAAAGTACTTGCATAAGCCGTAAAGAGAACAGGGCCAGCACAAGATCCTTGTGGCACGCCCTGGTGGACGGTGGATTTCGTAGAAATGCATTCACCAACCTGAACACTTTGTGTGCGTGATCTTAAATAACAATCAAACCATGATTTAGCCAGCCCCTTAGTACCAAAGTTTTGATCAAGAACACTCAGCAAAATGTCATGGTCCACAGTATCAAAAGCTGCAGAAAGATCCAGCATAACCATCATTGTAACAATTTGTTGAGACTAAAAATGTATCCAATAAACTTCCTGTTGTTGATTTCGAGAAATGTAATGTTATTTCGGCAAAAGTATTATTTTAGGTTTTTTTCCTTGAAAGTTCAGCTCGTATACACTTCATAGAAAGTCAGCGCACCTGAAAAATCTCCGTACATACTGCACGTCAAAATAATGAGCGATTTTACACAGATATCTCCCATTGACAGTGGTCGTTGAACAAAAATGCGATTTGGACTTGCTTCAAGTAATATACATGTACTGTTGCTGACGAAGGAAGAAACCAAGCTCAGACAGCAGTTACATTGTGATACTTTCCAAACTATTGGTGAAAATAGGCGGGTTTTTTTTCATCCTTTTTTTTACCACACATTGTGATAAGGTTCCCGCGAATACTGCTTGCTTACTTGAGTATCTCTGTGAAATGAATAAATGGTGTTGACAATTTTTGAATCGTTCGAAGATACGGATAGGGGGTGGGGGGATTGGCAAACTAGTTCTTCATCTGATGAGTCGCTCGTTGGTGGTGATTTGCGTTTTTATGTTGTGTTTGGGGATCGATATCCGTCGGTGTGACGTCGCCCTTTACTGGAAAATTACCTTTTGTCAATTGATGTGGTAGGGTTGAAATCTGTTATGGACGGGCCATTCTCAGAAATTTGCGTTAAATCCTTTACAGTCTCGAGCAAGAGAAATGTTGTGGGAAGTTTTGATCCTATTGACGGTTGCGAATCCCCTTTCACAAGCTGCAGAACTCACTGGCAGAACCACCATTGCTTTAAATAATTCAGACAACAGAGGATAGTTGCACCTTCCTGGATTACAAGCTGGTATAGGGGACCAAATGGAATATTTTTGCCACTGACTTGAGACTTGAGCACAGGGGGCACGTGTCCCCCACTTTTCCTCAGGATGAAAATGTGCCCTTTTTCTACATAAAAATTTAACCCTTGATCACCATATTAGGTCAGCGATATTTCAGTAAGAGATCTTATCCTAATTTGCAACTATCAGGGGCGTAGCCAATATGTAGCACTGTAGGCCCGGGCCTATCGTTCATTAACAGACTTTATATGTAAAGAGCTGAAGCACTTTGTTGCCTGTTGTTGTCACGATCGGCGTTCCAAGTTCCAAAACAGCCTTTTCGACAAACATTTACTAGCTACAGTTGTATCAAAGACAATTACTGGCTATAGTTGTAACAAATACATTTCTGGCCTATCTTTGTATCTACAAGTATCAGAAGTTGAAAAGTAAGACTACTCTGTACATGTACCTTGCTAATTTTAAATACATTATGTAATATTGAATTACGTACTATTTTAACTCGTTTGTTTTTTGGGGCTTAAAGTGATATTGAATGAGGTGTCTCAAGCTAGCAAAAGGCCAGGGAACCAGAATGAACACTAGGGAAGGGCCGTTTTCGGCCATCAGCTAGTAGTCGTGCCTACAACTTTGCAAATCCTGGCTACGCCCTGACTAATAATGATTTTTTTTGTGGGTGAAACTCAAAGGTATTTCGAATTAAAAAAATGTTCAGCTCTTAACAAGACATAAACTCTAATTCGGCAGATTCGTACTTTAGCAATTAGCATGATTCCACCTCATTTTGTCTCGAAAGAAAACTTGTTCCTTGTGTCCCAATTTGCACATTGTATTTATATTGCAGTGCTAGTATGCATTTTTTCCTTGAGGGTAGGGGGGGGGGCGTTCATGGAGTGATGTGTATACGCAAATAAGATAATACAATAAGAGTTATTAAAGGGTACTAAATATCAAGCTGCATCAGTCCAATCGAATATCTGCAAAGTGCCCTTTGACGTTGGTGCCCCCCCCCCCCCAGATTAAAAGTGCTTCCGCCGCCCTTGACCCGATGAATTCAAAGTTTCGTCGTTTCTTGCTGGCCATTATAACGGTCATTAATTTGGTAACAGAACTGAAAGTTTGTCGACAAAAGCCAAAGCTATGCCTGATATTACTGACTTGTGAATTGGGATACATTTTTTTTGGACATGTCAGGTAGGCCTTATCGGACGATTGCGGTTAACCTACTGACAACGTTCTTTTCATTTGTACAGATGGTACACACAATGTACCCAATTGTCGTTACGCATTTCATTAAGTTGGTTGTTTTCCATTTTGGTTACACCATGGAGTACCTCGATGGTTACTCCTATCGTGCATCATTTAGTTTGAGAGATTAGTATGAAATCAGTTTCGAGCTGCTGAACAGAGCTGTTCCTTAGGACATACTTGTAACAGTGCACTTGATAATTCTACTGTGATGTTTAATGTTAGGCCTTTGTTGATTGGCTCACAAGTTCATAGTAAGCCTATCGAATGAAGGCAGTGAGCGGAATGAGCCACTCGCCAAAATGTCCAGCGTAATGCATTTTTTGCTCGCCAGTCGCAAAATTATAGTCGCCATTGACGAGTTGGAAACCGTATTTGTCGAGGCCTGGTTGGCAGTGAATACAAAATTACGATTCTTCACGGTCGTTTTCCTCTGATCTTTTCCGACGAACGAGAAAATGCAGACTTTAGTACACACAATTTGACATGCCAATTTAATAATACGGGAAGGTCAAATATATAAAACTGCAGTACACGATAGTCGCTTCGAGCAAAAGGAGTCAATAGTGTTACATAAAGAATTTCCAAAAACCAAAGGGTATGATATCGGTTCAGATTTTTTTCTTGTGATTTTACGGTACATGAAGGTAGGAGCAATGGAAGATCTCTGTGAAAGCGATATATTCTCTTCGTTCCAGACAATTTTTTGGCAATACTCGTCACAGGTTGGTAAGTAATGCTAATTACTGTATGATATGTTAGGATCGCTATATGTAGTAATGTATAGCGATTGTATGTGTTAGTGTTATGAAATAGTAATACTGCCTCTTTGATGTTCCTGAAACACTCCATCGAGAGACCGTACAGGCCCTTTAAATATTTATCTGGGTCGAGGATTCAGTTTTTCCCAAGAGAAGTTTTAACTATTTTATTGAATCATGTTACAGGGTCTTTTCCCCAAAATAGATCCGATGTATCTGTGGAACATTCGAGATGGCTCTTCTCACGTGGTATGGGGTAATTTCCATAAAAAGGGGTGGACTTCCAAACTTCCAACCAATCAGGGCAGATCAGTGCTTTATGCACTGATTTTTATATCGTTAGTTAATGCAGGATGGGCAGGTTATGAGCTGCCTTCTGACTATGCGCAGTGGGATTTTCGGTGGAGTGTTTTATAAAAAGCGGCATGGTCCCGCAAGTTCGTGACTTCGAGTTGCGTTATTGACGGAGTCAGATCATTGTATTTTTGGTATTTATGTTAACGGCAAACTAATAATTTTATTTAATTAGAGAAGAGAATCGATAGAGAAGAAATTTAAACGAATCACTAATCAAATCCTATCTTGTCAACTTGTTTTTGTGAGAACTGTCAGTGTTTTCCTCTATCGCCCGTTCGAGACGTCTCCGGAAGAAGCGTAAAATACGGCATCAAGATACCCCAGTACCTCTCCCTCGCGAGTCCCTTTATAACATTACATGCAGAAGTCGTGGGCTCGTAATAATATTACATGGTGGAGAACGGTTGCTTTCTTCAGGAACAAAACGGTAACGTCACTTTTAACAACTTTCGTTCGTTACGCTCAATAACGAACAGGAGATCTTTTAACGAACATAACGTATGTTCACGACATAGCCTAACTGACACACTCTACGATGGAAGTCAGCCTATACTAACCTAAGCTTGTACAACGGATGCCGGAACCCATGGAATCAACCCAGCATACAGTTCGCGTTTGAACATTCGCGCAACTAGTACGTAGTAAACTACAGCTCTAAACATCAGAACTGAACATTTTCGCAATCTAGGAGTAGGCTGTACCCGATGTTAACGGCGAACGAATCTGCAGTTATTACGAGATGTAGGCCTACCTGCTACTACAACTGCTACTAGCCGAGGGACTTCATCGTTTGCAGTACCAGTTCTTAGTTAAGGGTGAATGAAATCATGCCAATTTATATCCAAACACCCCCTATTTTGAGATCAGAGTGTACCGATAAATTATTTTAATCGTGTCCATGTATTGCATATTTGTATTGCGGTCGATAGTGTGTTCAAATAAGCCTAGGTTCATGTTGTATACTCGTAACTAGCCTAATTGTGTTCGGCATAATGTCCGTCAGTAAACAGGATACTTCGACCTCTGTTATGCAGAAACATAGGCCCACTGATTTTTTGCCATCACGATTTCAGGGCGATGTGATTAATGCAGATTTAGCGGTAGCTAATTTTTTGGGATTTGAAGATTATTTAAAGCTGCATAAATTGCCGTCCCAAACCCCTCCTGTAGCGGAAGAATTAACAGAAATATGCCGCATATTTAAGCGAACACTTAAAGGCCAAGCCAGACTCTGGATTGAAAACAAATTTGTTTCCAGTATTGCTCATCTTCGCACGACGCAATTCTTTGCTCGTTTCAGTCCAGGGACCTCTTCCTTCGCAAAATCGCAGGCATTTCACACATTAAGCTATACGCCAGGTGAAACAGCTCAAGCTCATTTGGCCAAAATTTACAAAGCTACAGATTAAGTTATGGTGAGGATCAAATGAAAGAGAAATTCATCTCGACCCTGCCTTTGCAATGCCGCTCAGCAGTGTTAATGTCTGCATCACCACATGCAACAATTGCAGATTTGGTCATGAAAGTTAAAGGTTATTTTGACTTACAAATACAAAGTCAACCCGTAGTTTTTTCCGAACCAGTTATGGCAATGCAAGACAAAGCGTCTTCTGTTCAGGCTGCTAATACTTATGCATATTCTGAGATACACGAGTTGTGTAACAAAATTCAGGCATTGGAAACTAAGTTTGATCAGTCACGTATGTCAAGATCACAAGACAATCCTCAAGATATGAGGCAAAGATGTAGTTCTCGTGATCCTAGGGCAGGTCGGAATGATAAAAAGGAGAAGGTTACCATATTTGAATCCTTCAATCACATGTTATTACTGCCAAAATCGAGGTCATTTTGCACAATACTGTCAAATTCACCTATAGGCCATGAAATGGAGGCTAATGTAAACAAAGTAGCACCTCAGAATTTTCAGTAGGGAGCACTTTTGATAGCACTCATCATACAGTGACTCCAGACAAAGTAGCAAGTAAAGTGCAAAATTAAAAGTATTTATATCCTCTATACAACCATTCTCAGTTGATGTAGTAAACCTAAAGTGGGGGTAATGGTCAGTTTATTCATGCATATAGCACGATAACATTTCAGGTCAATATTCAGGGTCATGAATTTCAGCTTTCTGCTTTAATCGCTGCAAACCTGACAGGTATTGACTTAAATTTATGTAGTCAAACTCTCAAGGAATTGAATGGATCTTTGTACATTACCACAAACTGTTTTAGAATTAAACAAGCCAAAGTTTTCCTAAGGCCTGTGCAGAGATTTTTTATTTACCCAGGTCTGCAAAGATACATTACTGTACAGGGACGTCTTCCACTATATGCACGAAATGCAGATGTGGTTATTAAACCGTTTCCTGTAATATCTCGTATGTGTCCTTCACGAATGTTAGTGAAAATGCATAAAGGTAGAGCAAAGATTCTACTAAGGAACATGGGTAACCGGAAATTTTGTCTGCATCCTTCTCGCACAGTGGCTCATTTAAATTTAGCAGATATCATTACGGTCACAGAAGACATACCTACTGATTCTCTAAATGTTCTCAATGTTATGAGAGACATCGAAAAACCACCTCTTTTTCGAACCGATTCTAATTCTAAAGAGAATCGTCATGGAATTACACGATATAATTTACATCGTTATCCACATTTAACAGCCGATGATCCCCTGGTTTCCAAATCCGAACAGCAAATCATGAGAGAAAACATTAATTTTTTACAAAGTATTCTAAATGCCTCAGAAACAGAAAGCATATATGAATTTCTAGACTCACATAGAGATGCATTTTCTCTTCATGGTGAATTATCTCACTGTCCAAATTATGAGGCTGATATTACTCTTACTAATGATGAGCCATTTTACATACGTCCGTATAGACTTTCAGATGAGGACAAAATCATTGTCGCCAGTGAACTTGACAAATTAGTGCGATTAGGAATCTTAGCGGTAGGACATCAGTCTTATACCTCACCGGTTTTCCTCATTCCAAAGAAGAGAACAAAAAACAAACGGGTTGACACAGATTTTCGCTACTTCAACAGTGAAATAAAACGTCTCAATCACCCATTTCCATTACTGAATGAGACTACCCGTACCATAGGATACTCTGGAAGCAAAATTCTGGGTGTTTTTGATTTAAAGTCTGCATTCTTCTGTCTGCCACTCAGTGTTCATGCACAACAATATACAGGTATTGCTTCATTTCATGGAGGAAAGCATTATTATTATAAACGCCTACCACACGGATTGAATTTATCTCCAGCAATCTTTCAGTCACAAATTAATGATATTTTCGCAACGATCCCAAATTCAAATAGGTTCTGTATTGCTTATCATGACGATATTATTGTGTACAGTGCAGACAAACAATCTCACCAACAACACCTAGAGGCAATTTTTAAGGCTTTTAATGGACAACGGATTAAAAATCTCTCCGAAAAACTGTTGCATTTTTCAAAATTCAGTCCGATATATGGGACATTTGCTCTCAATAACCCCAGGTGAGGCTTGTATCCAACCTTTGCATGACAGATGTGCAGCGATCAGGAACACACCGAAACCACACAATGTTAAGTCATTAAGACGATTTGTGGGTGCGGTTAATTACGTGGCTTCATTTCCCCCAAATATTCAAGCACTATTGAAACCTTTACATCATTTGAGTCGTAACAGAGGAACATCAGTGTGCATTTCAAAATATTAAAGAGTTGTTGTGTAATCCACCTATATTGCATATGCCACAGAAAGATGTGGTTTTGTATGATATAGCGACACGTCACGAGTAGCAACAGGATCATACCTGACACAAAGAGTTAACGGCAAAGAGAATATTATTGCATATTACTCTAAGGTATTACCACCAGCATGTCAGAGGTATAGTGTCACTGAATTAGAAATGATGAGTCTATTTATTAATGTGACAGCATTCAAACATTTCTTGCAAAATGTATCATTTGAGGCATATGTTGATCACTCGGCCATTGTTCAATTGTTTAAATCAAAACAAGAACCAGCAACTTGACGCTTCCGCAAGCTTCTGTTCAAATTGTCAGAATATACATTCCAGGTTGGTTATAAAAAGGGCTCAGAATTCGTTTTGCCAGATTATTTGTCTACAGCACCACAGGAATTCCACTCTGAAACAGATAAGGTTGCTCCAGAGGTCAATTCTTATGATGATTTTTCAACTCGACCTAAGGAGACATTTAATCCAATCATGACAAGGTCAAAGGCAAGGTCGATGGTGGTCAAAGTTCCAGATTTGTTTACAAATAAAGTCACCAAGGAGTCCACGCAGGATTCCTCAGCCAAAGAATCAACAAATAGAGTTAAAAGGACATCCGGTCCTAAGGCAACACATTCTAATGATCATGTTACACAGAGTCCACAATCTGAGTCACAAAAGAGGACTACACCAGTAATTTGTAAAGACAAAGAGAGATACATATATTCAAAGGCCTACTATGTCTAGTGCAAATCGACATACATATAGCCATGATATACTAGTTGTGCCCAATTTTACAAGTGTTTCTCAACCTTCTGACCCAAGATCAGTGGATCAGAGTGGACATAGGGTGGAAGAGGTAGTCAGAGGACCACATCCAGAATGATTTGCTCAGCCAAAGCCAGTCATTACAAACATTGATCATTTGGTTACAGGGCACATTCCAAAACAAAAGGAATTGAATAAAGTCATGAAGGCAATTCAAGGAAAGGTGATAAAAAACTATGATCTGCCATTTGATGTAAAAGAGTTGCAAATTCAACAACAAACTTGTCCTTACAACAAACCAATTGATGATTTTCTTGCACACGACATTATTCCAAGTAATGTTAAGCATGCTAGAACTGTTGGTTCTCAAGCAGAGGATTATTTGTTATGTAATAGTTTGTTATTCACGATATTTTTGCATGAGACTAATCACGCTAAGATGACTCTTCAGTTAGTCGTACCTGAGACTATGGTGGAACAAATAATATCTCGATATCATGATGACTTGTTAAGTAATCATCAGGGTGAAATGCGTACATTTGTGACCATTAAACAGCATTTCTATCTGCGCAATATGTTTTAACGCACCAGTAATTATATTCAGTCATGTCTTCGTTGTCAAGAATTCCGTAAAAAACGCACAAATTAAGACAATATCATGCTCGCATTCCTGATTCTTATCGTCCCTTTGATAGACTTAGTCTGGATTTCAAGACTATGCCCACAACGGCTACAGGATTTAAACATTTCATGGTTGTTTGTGATGAGATCACTAGATTTGTTGTATGTGTTTCTCTTAAGACTCTTGATGCTGAAACAATATGTCAAGCATTATTGCAGAGGGTAGTCACAACCTTTGGTCCACCATCTTGTATCATAAGTGATGCGGCATCTTCTCTTACAGGAAAATTAGTGGAGCTCTTAAGTAAAGCTTTAGGCATTGAACAAAAGTTCATCAGTGTAAGCAATCATGGAAGCTTACAGGTTGAAAGACACATTCAGACTCTTTCAAATTTCCTCAAAGTGAACTTAAATCAGTTTGGTACGGTTTGGGTACGGTTTGTCCCAACATCAGCCTATGCATATAACACATTTTCCTCTCCTCAGTTGGGTAACTATAGCCCATTTGAACTTGCATTTGGACGTAAGCCGCCAAATCTTACAAATTTATCATTCAATCCAATGGCAGGATTATGACAATCTCATGGAGAATATGCCGCATTGTTAAAGAGACGATTTCATCATTTGTCAAGGGTAATGTTGGTCTTCCAAAAGAAGCAAGAAGATGCTCAAAATGTTAAGATAAGTGGAAAACTGGACAAAGCTCCATATTATTGAACAGGTCAATTGGTGTATCTATATAAGCCAACGTCTTCCTCCTGGACAGCAAACTCTCGCAAAACTGCTGCAGAATGGTGTGGACCACTAGTGATCCATCAAGTTTTGGATAGGACTCATTATTTGTTGGCCACTCTCAAAGGAGAAATTGTTAGTGATGTATTCAATTATAACAGGCTTAAACCATGTTTTGTAAGAGCATCCTCTGAAACTAAGAATATCACTAACATTCACAAATTGCGAAATGTTTTCAGTAGTAACACTTCTAACGCAGAAAATGTTAATGTCATGCAAGATGCACATATTTAGTTTCATGATGAGTTTGGTAACATTTTGCCAGGGGTAACTTCAGATCACATCATGTGTCTTGTGACCACTAAGCCAATGAATGTTGAATCCTTTCTAGAGAAAAGAGCACGTAATGAAGGATTAGCACTTCCATATCCTTCCATCAAAGATAGCATATTAGGCAAAAGAAATTTTTGGCAAATGCTCCACAAGGAGACATGAAAGTCCAACGTGCTCGATACAAAATTGGGTGAATTACAGGTTCTGGTCACCTATCAGACAGCATGTTTTCCATCAGGCTTTAAGAGTCATGATTTTTGGTGGAGTGTAGGAAAATATTCCAACACAGGGGAAATAATGAATTTTCTCCTGGAAAATGGATTGAACATTACAGGCAATCCAGGCAGGTTGTTGCAAACATTATTTGCCTAGTATGTCTAACTGCATATTGCCTTAAGTTCAGACGAACATGTGTTTTACACACGATTGTATGAATGGGATGCGTCATGGCAATTACCTGCATACCTATTAAGTGGAAGTCATTGTACTGTATGGTGTAACAATATAAGCTCTATTGTTAAAAACACCACCAAGTGACCTAGTTTCATCTTTTATAACAAATGTGTAATGAGTACACCTTATCTATCCTTATGGATTCGGTCAAACGTTTACCCGGCAATTACAACCTATTCGGAATATTAGCAACATGGGTTTCCATATATTGAGAAAATATTTTAAAGACATTTACATTGCATCATAGATGTTATATTGAAGGCTATGCAGAGACAGCATTGGTGATGTGCAACTTTTGCTTACAGCAACAGTTATCCAAGCAAATGAAAGTATAGATCTTTTGAGGAAATTATGTATATATTTTCTTTTCCTCCAATATTCATGCAAAAGTCAATTTCTTCATGAAGCAACAAGTTCAAAAGACAACATGTTAAATAATATGTAAATTTAAAGAAAGATGTGTTCATGTCATAGTCTATGGGGTCTCTTTTATGGTATCGAATATCTAGTACTTTGGTACTTTACTAGACTATCATTTCAGAGTGCATAATTAGGGTCACCATGCTATCGAGTCACATTTTTTTTATTTTCTTGAAGTGGATGTATATGATTCACAAGGTTTCAAAGCAGTTTTTAAACTATGCCTTCATTAAAGAGGAGATTTTTAAATGACTTTCTAATACTTTAAGGTCCTTTTCATTAATGTACGAATTTTTTTATGGAACGCTAAGGTGTTCTGTTGAGTCAAAAGATAACTAAGTCCGGTATTCTCTGATCTCACCCCAATCACGGCATGATTTGACTTTTTATCAAAATGTATTATTGATGTATGAAATGCATAAATGTATTTTGTAACAGATACTGCATATTTTGCTGTGTCATGTAACTTTAAGATACCTTCATGATATATATTTTTTAGATTACATCATATGATGTCATCAATATTGAAGAGGTACACAAAAAAAAAATTATTTTCATGGAGATAATGTCAATGTATATAACATATCATCTTTTTAATAATTCGTAACCAAGATGTTAACCTTTGAGATACATGCAGACCATTTATTGAAGTCAATGAATATTAATGAATGTGCTTACACTACCTTCTTGAGATATGATAAGTTAAAGCAGTATGATGTTAAAATTTTGGAGTATCCAAAATTTCAAAACATTCAGGGGGATGTTATGAAATAGTAATACTGCCTCCTTGATGTTCCTGAAACGCTCCATCGAGAGACCGTACAGGCCCTTTAAAATATTTATCTGGGTCGAGGATTCAGTTTTCCCACGAGAAGTTTTAACTATCTTATTGAATCATGTTACAGGGTCCCGAAAATAGATCCGATGTATCTGTGGAACATTCGAGATGGCTCTTCTCACGTGGTATGGGGTAATTTCCATAAAACGGGGTGGACTTCCAAACTCACAACCAATCAGGGCAGATCAGTGCTTTATGCACTGATTTTTATATCGTTAGTTAATGCAGGATGGGCAGGTTATGAGCTGCCTTCTGACTATGCGCAGTGGGATTTTCGGTGGAGTGTTTTATAAAAAGCGGCATGGTCCCGCAAGTTCGTGACTTCGAGTTGCGTTATTGACGGAGTCAGATCATTGTATTTTTGGTATTTATGTTAACGGCAAACTAATAATTTTATTTAATTAGAGAAGAGAATCGACAGAGAAGAAATTATAACGAATCACTAATCAAATCCTATCTTGTCAACTTGTTTTTGTGAGAACTGTCAGTGTTTTCCTCTATCGCCCGTTCGAGACGTCTCCTGAAGAAGCGTGAAATACGGCATCAAGATACCCCAGTACCTCTCTCTCGCGAGTCCCTTTACAACATTACATACCGAATATATAATTATAATATTACATTAGGTTTGAGCGTCACGTACATTTTTAGCACATATTGGCCCCAACACAGCTGTCACTTCTGTACATAAGTCGACCACTGACGTTGGCAGCCTTGGTATGGGCCAGTATCCATATATCATTGACTGTGCCTAGGCTTTCTGGTCACTTCGCCCAACTGCCATTTCGCCCAACCAGCCTGGTCAATTTCGCCCAACCAGCCTGGTCAATTTCGTCCAACCAGCATAGTCATTTTGCCCAACCTAGTTGGGCGTTTCGCCCAACTTTTTTTGGGACTAATATTCAGTCAGAATAATATTACTTTTTCTATTTCACTAGTTCAATTTCATTTATTTTGGGTTATGTTACTTGGTGGTAGGTAAATAAAATGAGGTCCGCTCGATATCGATCGGGGTCTAAGCAGTTATTTCGGGTATAATGGGAGGATTACAGTACTTTAGGCGGTTACGCATACAATGGAAGTTATTTTATTACACAAACAAGAGGAATCGGTGTGGAATAATATCACCTTTTCTAATTCACTACTTCAATTTGGTTTATTAATCCACAGCTATTGTTCTGCTTCATGACTTCGGTCAAGCGTTAATCAAGTCCGCCATGCATTGATGAAGGGTATTGTTCACAGCAGCTAGGTGTTTATATACTTCTACATAGTGTTAATTTAATGTTATACAAACAAACCTAACCCCTAAAACACTAATCAATCCTAGCGACTACCAATTCCAGAACGTTTCCTTATTAAATTGAGAAAAAAAAAATGAAATATAAAACCCGTCCGTAATATTGAAGTACTATATTTAATCAATGTAACCACTGTATAAATGTAACCACATATGTTACCGCATATGTAATCAATTTAACCAGGACTTCAAGTTTCCTTAATATTCGGTTCGTATCCCGTAACGTTAACAATTTCCGAACGTTTCCATACTAAAGTATCATATTTAATCAAGGTGTGGCGAAATGACCAGGCTGGTTGGGCGAAATTTCCAGGCTGGTTGGGCGAAATGGTAAGGTTGGGCGAAATGGCAGTTGGGCGAAATGCTTGTTGGGCGAAGTGACCTGCTTCCTTCCGTGCCTAGGCTAGCTAAATTTTCTTAGTGGCTTAATATCAATGTAAGAGTCCAAGGATTCATCGATACTGGCCCTCTTTATTCCCCTTCTCCAGCTGGAAGGGTGCATGGGAGAACAGTGAAGGAAACATTGGTCTTGCTATTGTAAAAAAGAAAAATGATCGTCCTAATATATTCAAAGTATTGCTTATGTTAGGGTATCAATTTTCATAGTTCATTATCCTATCTGCTTTGGTGTCAACTGCAAAACGGAGCAATTTTAATGTTGAAAATACTGCCCTTACTGTGCTTCAGAACTCTCTCCTCATGATTAATGCCAAAAGTCTTAAGTCTTAAGTTGATGCTGGTTACTAACTTAAAATTCATCATATTTTTGTGTTAACACTGTACAGGATATATTGCGCACTACACTGAAAGCTTGCAAATTGCAAAGAGAATGCAAATTATTACATAACAGCCTTAATGCATACTCATCTGTATGGGATGCTTCGTATTACAATTTGTCAGTAATCTGTTACAATAGGATCGTGAGTGTAAATAAATAACTTTGCAAAATTTAATTTCACACTAGATAAGCCAAATATTCACTAAATATGAACACCATTGGTAAAATTTATTAAACTACTTTTTCTACCACCTTCACTGAAATTTACCTCATTGGGACATTCAGCCACATTGTGTGTTCATTAAGAATATGTGAGAAGAGTTTTGAGAGTAAAGTCCTCCAGGAAAGCACTTTTTTAAAACTTCTAGAAATTATACAATGCTTAGAATTTGGGTCATTACAGACTACCTCTAACTGTGCTATAAAAAACACTCATAGGATTATCTTGGGGTTACTTTTGTCATATCAATTTGACTTGTTACCCCAATGATTAAATCTTTCCATTGAAACTTTAACCTTCACACAATATAATGTCTTCCCAAAGGCATGTTCCTCCCCCCCCCCCCCCCAAGAAAAAAAGGATCACAAAAGTAAATGTTCGACCACTTTAAAATCAAAGCTGGTGGGTTTAATCTGAAAGTTGCTAATAAACGGAGAAATGGGTACAAGAGAATGGAGGAGAGTGGGTTAAATTGCAGTGTGGTGCTGTGGTCCCTTCTAACCAAACTTTTCGAAGAAACACCCACAGTGTAACCTACTTACCCACATCAGATGCAGTTATATGCAGGTAAGACTGCCACTTTCCTTGCAAGCTGGCATACTTCAAAACTTCACTGGCAGATGTTGCAGTCCACAGCATACACATCCTATCTGTTACCTCCGGAAACAAAGCACCGAAATCCAATTCTACCTGTATGACAGTCAAATTTAATTTGTTTTGGCCGATTTTTGGAATGCTGGTCAACTAAACAATCAAAAAGAGAACCCCCCCCCCAAAAAAAAAAAATAACACCCACTATGACGTGAGGTGCAAAGATCCACTGTCAAACATTTGGCCTCCATGGGATCAGTTTCCTCAATTTCTTCCACAATCTTTCATGCATACATTCAGTGAGGCCTCCTGAGATTGATAGACAATATGCCAAGATTCAAGGATAAAATTGTTGTCTGTTATTGCATAAATTTCCTAATTTCATAGTATTTTACTACATAACAATGGCTATAAGAGTCTGAACTTCAGACATCCAGTTACATTTGCTGTATCGGTAAGAATTTGTAAAGAGTACATAGTATGTTTATTAAGACATGTTTCTTACACTGGTACATTATATGCAGTGACAAAGCTATATGCCAGGGTTGAACAAGTGGAGGGGAGGGGGGAATACATTTGAATCTATTTAGCATTCATCCAAAATCATCTACATCCTGTGGTTAGGGTAACTCACCATGCCAGGTGTATACAAATGTCGTGGATATTCCTGCAATATCTTGGTAAATGGTTGCCCTGGATATTTACGGATCCACTCTGCCCTCTTCACAGCTGTCTTCTCCATGAAGGAGGTGAGTTGTGTGGTGTCATGTTGTGCTTCAACCATTCTACCATGCTTTGGCACTCTTCAAGCGATAGATCAGATTTTAAAGCAAGTAATAAACAGTTAATTTATCAATATAATGACAGTAAACTTTTTGAAACATACACAAGAAAGACAGAAATTACTTAGGTGGTAAAGTAGCAGAAATCAATGGAACTTGCTCGTCGCAATGACTTCGTCTGACATTTCGAAGTCTTTCTTCAATCCACCATGTTGCCGTATGGCGGCCTTTACCAGGAGTATTGCATGCTTCCTGTATGGTAAAGAGAGCAAAACATTCTACATTACAAACAAGCTTCTTAATAGTAACTGTTTATTAAGCAATACACATTATTGATGGTAACGATAATTCTCTGCAAATAATGCATAGGAGGCTTGTACAGACTAATCTGACTACAAGTATATTAATTTATCCCCTGAAGATAATGTGTAGTCTGCTGAACGGGAAACAACATACAAAGCTTTCGCACACATACACACACTCTCTCAGCGATTTATGTCGCTGGCACATCAGAGGGTAAATGGGAACCAAGAACACATCACAAAACACATAAATACTCAGAATCTTAATATCCAAGGTCACAAAATGGATATTAGCCAAAAAAAAAAAACATCCAGGCCCCTTTAAATAGCCCTGCCCTCTTCAGCAACCAATATCTGATGAAGTAAAAGATATACTTACCAAACCATAACCTTCATCATCTTTGAGAATTGGAAATTCTTCTATAATTGCCCTAGCCATTCTAATCTTAACGACTGACTTCTATCTGTTGCAATGAAATAAAATTAGTAGTTTATATTGTTCATCACAAGCATATAGGCTTGTCTTACACTGTGGAGCTATGCACTAAATTTTATGTAAAGAGCGCACTGTTAGTTAAAAAATGGTATACTTTAGTAAACTGTAATACTATAAAAAAAAAATCTGAAATGCAGTATGCGTAATTCATTTGCACCCAAATAGGCAACTTACTTGTTACATGGCCTGAACTGAATTATTTCTTGGGGTCAGAATAAATCATCAATTAACCTTTGCATGTTAGTAAAAACATCATTGAAAATGATAAACAGCAACCCTAAAGAACAGTATTTGCAATTGATTATGAACAGCATGCTATACAGTGAACTCACAGAGTCAGTATGTACTGTCAGACGGGGTACTGTTGGCCAATCAGAGCTTTCTAATCTGTCATTACAAACTGTGCACATGAAGGATTCTGGACTTACAAACAATGCGTTACCTGTCTCCGTAGGGGTTAACGATGTATGCAACGACAAGTCTAACGAATGTCATTCTTCTTTTACTTACTCAATCTCATTAATAATATATTGCCCCATGGTGGTATCCTCCAACAATGCCCTGACATTCTGAAAAGATATACACAATATGAATAGCAAATACTAGGCGGTAAAGTTCGCTGTCCATTCTCATCGTTTTGTGGGAAAAGGGAATGAAACTTAATTTCGGTAGCTGAGCTGTACGTGGCAGATATTGCTAACTAAGAAAATGTTTGTATATCTACATTTTGAGGAATGAACATGCAAAACAACAAGTTATAAATATAGGTTTATGATGATACCATGTTCCATGACAAGGAACCCCCCCCCCCCTATTGTGAGAACCCTTGCTGGCTGGTGGCTACACTGTAGGTTGTTGTTGATGTTATTGCGATCTCAGCTCGGAATTTACAGCAGATAAGACGTGTTACAAAGTGTGTGACATGTGCTACCCAGTTTGTTGGTGTAATTTAAGTTGTGAAGTTCAGGAGCAAATGTAATTTTGGTTATCGTTTGGCGTTCCAAGAGAGCTCTCCGTCATTGCGCAATAATCACAGAACAATTTCTCTCTGTAATGTTTACTATGTGCACCGTTCACTGTACTGAATACAGATCAGATTAGTGAGTGCTGTACGCCAACCGTTAAAAGCTAACCTGCTATTTTAGTCACTTACTGTTGTTATACTGTTTGCAGGATATAAAATTAATTTGAAACCACTAGTGATCTCCGTCGTAAGTATAACTATGTTCACTTTTTCGGGTATGAACTATGACGGAAAATAGGTTTTACATGTCACCACTGACAGCCTTGCCAAGGCTTTGCAGTGCGTTCCAGTATACTTGGTAAGCTACAGCCATCTGAACTATCTGCTGAAACACAGGCTGAAGATCATCGTTTTTGCCAGTTACAACCACCATATTTCCCTGATATTTCTTTCCATATGCAACACACTAATTTGCGATGTATATTTCTTCCATAGGGTCAACACCAAGTTCATCTCCCATGACTCTGGCTTCTGGCAATGAAGCGACTAGTACTGTTGACCCTGGTCCAACTTCTGTATTCCTTTCGACAAGATTCTTTGCACTTATCATGTTGAATGCAAAGTACATTTGCTGTCTGTAGCTGAGTGTTTTCAAGATGTTCCTAAAATTGCACACAATGTCACCCTATCGTTAAAGAACCAATGCTTTTCCTCGAATCGCAATTGTCCAATAGCGTACAAATGGCCCAAGCTTACTGATTTGACGAGGGCAGTGTGTCATAAAGTGGTGCTTTGGCTTCAGATGGCACATCGGGAATGATTCCAGAAAGTGGTTATGGTGGTCTTTGATAACATGCTTTAGAAACAGTGTATCATCTGCAGTAATTTCATAGAAAAATATTATATCCATGCAGTCTAAAAGTACAAGTAACTTAAAGTACTCATTGCCCTCTGGTACCTTGTCACTGACAAGAAGGGGAAGATGGCGAACCAGACACCACATTTGTGAGGCGGTCTGGCGGGAAGGACGGTCAGGGGATTGCAGTTTGGAAGCATATATCACAGGTTTATTTTTACAATCCACTGATCCATAATCAAAGCTTGTGATCCTGCTATTCAGTAGATCCAACGTGAAGTGGCCCTCTTGTATGAGGGTCGCAATGACAACATGACCTTCCAGGTTGCAGACACCTTCTAAAAGGTCCTGCATTATGTCTGGTGCAAAATTGTTGGGTACATGAAAATTATCGATATCATTTAACAAACACAATGACTTTATACCGGTTGTGGAGGGATTGTTTTTCCTCGCGTCCATTTGATAGTCCTGTTGTTTTCGAAGGCATTCTGGTCTTCCAGTGGTTACATACCGCATGTCATCTCTATAGAACTTGCGATGCCTTCAGAAATGGTTGGTAACAAAACTTTCAACAAAGCCTAACTGACCATTGACACCAAGATTGTCACCAGTAACCTGAGCAACACTGACTTTCACGAGTCCATTGTAAACATCAGAATTAAGTGCGTAAACCAGCCTAAGATGAAAGTGGATTGGCCACTTCACACTCGTCAATATATAACAAAAGCTGAATATTTTCAGGATTTGAAAAAAAAACATGCTCTTCACAATATTGAGCATCGTTCAAATCTCGTAATTCAATTCAATTCTTTATTTCCAGTATAAATCATTAAAAATTTCTAAATAGGAAAATAAATAAAATTATCATTAAGATATCAAATAGCAAATACTAGACATAACACTGAAAAATCACAAGAATGGTTCTAGAGCACCATGCTGTATGAACATGGACGCCCTATAAACAATATAATTCCTATAAAGTTTAATCCTGAATCTGGGAGTTATTGCAGCATTCCTCAAATTGTAGTTTGTCTTATTGCACAGAGAGTTTATTGCACAATGGAGTGGGTGTCCTTCATTTTTGGTTCCTTGCTTTAGCAAAAGGAACCTATGTAGTCAGGTTGGCGTGTGTGTAAGTGTGTGTGTGTCTGTGTGTGCGTCTGTGACACATGCTTGGGTACACTGTAACTCAACAAGGGAATATTGGACTTAACTCAAACTTGGTATATAGATCCGCCATAGTGAGAAGGTATGCCCTAATGTTTTTGGTGCCTGTGAAGGTCACCAAAGGTCAGTTAGAGGTCAAAAACCCAAAATATTAAAACTGCAATAACTACCAGTGCCAATGTGTGACAAGGTTGATATTTTGGGACAAGTTGTGAACTGGTTAGGAGAACATTTTGAAATGTAACATTCATGTGATCCGAGGTCACCAAAGGTCAATTAATGTTAAAAAACAAGTATTTTTGCGATAACTTGAGAAAGAATTGTCCATAAGGGTTGGGAGTTGCTTCAATGTAATCCAATTGTCGACCCGCATCTGGGTGACCCTTGACCTCAATTTGACCTCTGGTGACCTTTAATTGTTTTGGGGATTTTTACAGTTCCGATGCTATTTTCAGATGTCAAAGGTACCTTCTGATCATAAATGTCAATATGTTGACCCCATGTGACCTTTGTGTGTGAAGTTATAATGGGGTCAAAGCTTTCGGTCGGAGTTAGGATGGCTGTACAGACTTGTGTTGATTTTTGGAATGAGGAGATCAAAATACATCTGAAACCAAGGTCAAAAGGTCAAAGGTCACATTAGAAAAAATGTGCTTATTTTAGGAGAAAATGGGCGAAAAAGAAAATGTTTGGTTTTGATGCTAGATTTGGATATCAAAGGTACCTTCCGATCAAAAATGTCAATGGGTTGACACCCCGGTGAGCTTTGTGTGTGAAGTTATACGAGGTCAAAGTTAATTTTCAGACATTTAATGCAATAACCCCCAGTGCCAAGGTGTGACACGGATAATATTTTCGGACAAGTTGCAAATGGTATAGGGGAATATTTTCAAACTTAACGGTCATGTGATCCGAAGTCACCAAAAGGTCAATTAATGTCCAAAAAATAGTACTTTCGGGGGAGAAAATGGCCAAAGAAAAAAAAATGTCTGAATTTTTCTAGTTTTGATGCTATATTCACGTCTCACCGATCAAAAATGTCAATGGGTTAAACCCAGGTGACCTTTGTGTGTGAAGTTATACAAGGTCAAAGTTAATTTCAGACATTTAATGCAATAACTCCCAGTGCCAAAGTGTGACACGGTTGATATTTTGGGACAAGTTGTGAACTGGGTTAGGAGAACATTTTGAAACTAAACATCATGTGATCCAAGGTCACCAAAGGTCAATTTATGTTAAAAAACGAGTATTTCTGCGATAACTTGAGAACAAATTGTCCGTTAGGGTTGGGAGTGGCTTGAATGTAATCCAATTGTCGACCCGCATCTGGGTGACCCTTGACCTCAATTTGACCTCTGGTGACCTTTAAGTTTTTGGGGATTTTTACAGTTTAGATGCTATTTTCAGATGTCAAAGGCACCTTCTGATCATAAATTTCAATGGGTTGTCACCCGGGTGAGCTTTGTGTGTGAAGTTATACAAGATCAAAGGGACAAGTTTCGAATGGTATAGGGGAATATTTTCAAACTTAACGGTCATGTGATCCGAGGTCACCAAAGGTCAATTAATGTTAAAAAACAAGTATTTTTCCGATAACTTGAGAACGCATTGTCCGTTAGGGTTGGGAGTTGCTTCAATGTAATCCAATTGTTGACCCGCATCTGGGTGACCCTTGACCTCAACTTGACCTCTGGTGACCTTTAAGTGTTTGGGGATTATTACAGTTTTGATGCTATTTTCAGATGTCAAAGGTACCTTCTGATCATAAACGTCAATGGGTTGACCCCCGAGTGACCTTTGTGTGTGAAGTTATGCAAGTTCAAAGTTAATGTTTAGACATTTAATGCAATTAACTCCCAGTGCCAAGGTCTGATACCATTGATATTTTGGGACAAGTTGTGAATGGGGTGGTGGAACATTTTCAAACTTAACGGTCATGTGATCTGAGGTCACCAATGTTATCATATCTGTTGACCCGCTTGTAGGTGACCTTATATTTCTTACATTTTCGACGCCATATTCAGATCTCAAAAGTGACTTCCGATCACAATTTGTGATCACAAAAGTGTTGGCTATAGTGTTGGTTACTTTATGGGTACATGTAGGACCACAATTACTTGGACTATTTTAGCCCAATCTTGCTATGATAATATTATGTGTATTGTCATATACCCCTACGCAAGGAACCACAGTGCCCTTGGGCTCTTGTTATGAATGTTATTTAGTAACCTCTCAAATTCCTTGCTAGCAGCCGTATTAACTTTATCTTTAAGTAGGTTAGGATTTAATCCAAAGATTCTCTCACAGTATCTCAGGAAACTTAATAATCTTTTCTTATATTTCATTTGGACAAAGTGATATCAGACCGAGACAGCATATATGATATTTGGCAAACGTCAGCTTGTTGTCGATGCAGACTCCTAGATACATTGTACTCAAAGTACGTTCAACGGATGTATTGTGAATAATTGTCATCTCTTCTCGATTAATCCCCTGTGCTTAATATTGATGTTTTCGAATACCATTTCCTTACACTTGTTTTTGTTGAGAAGTAGGTTCTTCTGGTCGCAAGTGCTAACTACACTAGTGATAAAATCGTGATACTCATGCTGATGCATAGGGCTGATAGAGGGCCTCCTTGTGGAACTCCTACTCTGATTTCAGAAGTTGTTGTATAGCCTCTGTCTAGTTTAACTTGTCTTGACCATCCCTGCATGAAATCCCTGAGCCAATGAGTGAGCCATGGCTCATCGATGAAGTTACACAGGTCATTTAGTAGACGATTGGGCAGGACTGTATTGAATGCACTTGAAAAGTCCAGAATT
Organism: Apostichopus parvimensis; assembly: GCA_000934455.1. Taxonomy (NCBI): domain Eukaryota; kingdom Metazoa; phylum Echinodermata; class Holothuroidea; order Aspidochirotida; family Stichopodidae; genus Apostichopus; species Apostichopus parvimensis. Next base: position 94,401 of record KN887581.1, on the reverse strand, counting down.
AGGACTTTAGATATTGTCGTCTGTTTACAGTTTAGCCCAGACACTATGCCATGGACAATGGTGAGGATTGCATCAGTGCACGATATACCTTTTCTGTACGCAAACTGATTTGGATTACCATGCTCATCAATGGATTGTGTGACATACGAAAGTAATCACGTTTGCATACAATTCAACCCTATGCTTGATATATCAATTGGGCGATAATCATTTACTGAAACAGGGCTGCCAATTTTGGGCACAGGAGTAGTTTTGGCATGTTTCCAGTCAGATGGAAATAATACTCTGTTTGATACTTTCATTGAAAATGACTGTGAAAATGTCAGCAATTTCATTTGAGCAATATTTAAAAACTCAGCAGGGAATGTTATCAATACCTGATGCGACACCTCGCTTGACAAGTCCAAACTGTCTTTTAAACTGATCTCGTTCTATTCCAGGAGTGTCATTGACAGAGCGGTGCGGTAACTTCAGAGTAATGTCCTTTATAACCGCACTGTTGAATCGGCCGAAGTGAGTGTCTAGCTCAGATTCAAGCTCCCTCGATATGGTGACCTTCTTATCATTTTTGTGAGGATTCCGCACTGATTTCAGAAAGTTCCATAATGACGTGGAATCCGTAGCTATCCTCTCGAAGTGTTCACTCCTCTTCCTATAGATGTATCTATTTATAGTCCGCTGCAACCTATTCCGTTCTGCGTTGTTCCCCACCTCAATTGCCTTCTTTTTTCGTTCTTCCATTCGTCTAATATTATCGTCGGCCGGTAATCTCTTCATCATTTCCGCAGTTGGTTCTAGTTGGAACGCAAATGTCCGATACAAATTGAATATAACATGAAACCACTTCGGTCAGTTCATTGAGTGTCGGGCAGGTTTCCGTGAAGATATTCCAGTCCGTAGAGGCTATGGTCTCACGAAGAATACATAAATTATTGTCTCTAATGTCCCTTTCCCTTCTCCCGGGTCTCTGCTTGGTCTCTCTGTGCTTCTCCGTATACTTAGGCATGAGACAAATTGAGTAGTGGTCCGACGATCCGATGGGATGGCGATTTGTTGCCCTGTAGTCATGATTGTTGACATATACAGCGTCCAATATGGAACCAGATCGCGGGAAGGTAACAAAGTCCACAAGGTCTTTAAAGCCCATTGTCTCAAGAAAAGCGATCTTGCTTCGATTTATATCTCCCAATAATATTATGCTGGAACGCGGGTTCTCCTTCATGATATCTGTCACTGCTCTCCTCAATTTCACATCGGCCAGAGAGAAATCCGCTAATGGCCTAATATAAACGTTAACAATAGTGATATTCGATATATCACTAGGAAGGAATTGTGGCCGGGTTCTCAGAGCGAGTAACTCTATGTCCGTATCAGAGAGAGTGAGACAAACCTTGGGAATACCGATAGCCCATTCCTTGGAAATATACGTAATTAGTCCCCTTCCGTTCGCCGTGAAATCCCGATCATGACGGTACATGTCATAATTTTTCATTTGTATAACTTCGTCCGGTACAATATGTTGGGGCGTTTCATTGATCCATTTATTAACATCTTTCTGAAGTTTTGTCTCCTGAAGAGTCATAAAACACAAGTTTCTCATGTTAGTAATTATTTTTTCTAGTTCTGCGAATTTCACCTCCGGACTGTTTACATTGGAGGATAATCCGTACGGATAACTGAAGTTGAAAGTCTTCGTATGCCGTGTATTGTTCTGTATTCCTGCTCGGGCACCCCTTCGCCTTGGAACAATAGCCAGGTCATTCAATTTGCTCATCAACTGTGACGGCAGTCTCGGTGACCCATATTAGCCCGGATCGTGTGTAAGGCCTCTGAGCTATACTGAATTTTACGATTAGCCATCGCGTACGTACGAGTATGGTTATACACACTGTGTCATCAATGTACTCAGGAGGTTCAATATGTAGGCTCTAGCTTAGCCTCCACTGAGGTAACTGTCCACCAGGAACAAACGTATAAACCACTCCAAAAGCTGCATTCTTCCAAAAGGATACAGGAAAGATCCAGAAACACGATACAACATCACAAAAAGAGCGTTAGTAAAATTCACAAAAGAAATTAGGTCTTAAAAATTGAAATACGAGAGCACTGAAAAAAATACGTGTCAGCTCGATGACGAGCGCCACTATCTTTCAAATCTCGTACAATGCCATCATTGCTAGACCTGTTCTGTAACACAGTAGACATAAAGTCCAAGCTTTCAAGAATGCATTTTTGGAGCTTCTGTAGTGGAATGTATTCAAAGGTTATATGCTTTGCCCGTTGTTCAACATGATCAGTGGTTGTATTGTGGTATGGAAAAAACCCAACTGCAATTCTTCGATTGGCCAAACAAATAAGCGAGAATTTGCAAAATATTTTTCCTGTTAGTAACAACTTGCAACTTGTTTATAAGGAACTTCACAGCGTCCAAATGCATCCAGCAAGCTTCTAACTTCTCCATCATCTTCATTAAAGCCTCTTTCGTACATAAATTTAGATGTCATTGAATTCAAACCACCGACAATGTCAACAACAACCTACATGAGACTTTAACTACCATATCAATGGTGGATTGTACAATACTGCTAGAAGCTTTCATTCTAGCAATGCCAACTGCCACCATGTCATTGATTTTCTCCTGGCTGAAGTCCTCCCACAATCATACGCTATAGAGTTACCTTCCTCATCTGAATCATATCCACTGCTATGATTCCATGATCATGTTCCTCTGGATCATCATCTAGTGGAGTATGCTTCCACTCAATATGTCGATGTAATGCATATGAATATCTGCGTGTACGTTTACATTCATCCTCAGAACATATACCTTCACAAATACACATGCGTCTGAAAAGAAGTGCATGCACGTTTTTCATATGTAGAATAAGTCTACGAACACTTCCATTAATAAGACGGGCAAACTTTGGCCAAGTATAACCCATATTTCAGCAGATGTTCCTAGTTCCGCATGTGAATAGTTAAAGTTTACTGTACTTCATACCAGATCAAGTTGGTTCAAGTTTGCCAGAAGCTTCAATCTAGGTCCAACTTGTGTTATCAGTTCCTTTACAGCATCAACATCAATTAGCATGAATGCATGTTCATCGATAAAATTCTCTGTCAAAAGGATTCAAAACAAAAACACAAGTGCATATTGGGTTAAATTCAAACGAGGATTATTATATCGGATATCCCCCTGTACCACTTTACCAGCTCCCAAATTTTAAATTCCTTAGTCGAGGAAAGACATGACTGAGTTAATGAGGAAACAATTGCGCCCTTAAGCTGCATGTTTAACCACTGCTATACAGTAGTGTACTGTTGTAGTAAAATAGTCTTCCATCTGTTCATTAACTGATCGAGTAACATATTGTTCAATTTGTTAATTGTTAATTAACAACACAACTGCTAAGAAATTTATAACCGGTTTCCAAAAAAAAATAAACAAAATCATAAACAAGGGTCTGTTTTTTAAAAAGCCGCATATATGTATAACAAATAGTGTTTGTCTAGTTTGTTGTTCACAAAGCAGTTTCCTTTTACACAAGCACAATCTTCATTGTTTAATGTCAGTGGAGGTCCAACCTCATTTTCCTCTGCAACAATGCTGAAATATTGTAAACAAGAGAGTTAGAAGGTTCAGTGGTTGTTTAATATATTGGTCCCGTGAAAGTGTTGCATGCTGGTTTTTCTTGGTTAATTCAGAGAGATTCTCACTTTGCAAAGAATTACTTGATCATGGTAACCCTAAACAATTGAATGTCTTATTTAGGAGAAAGTGAACAGAAAACGGTGTTTTGGGGTCAGCATCAGATCAAGGTAATCGAGGAAATCTTTGTAATAACAATATATCCGATGTAGAAAAGCTTTGAGTCAGGTTTAGACTATAAGTGAACATTTTGATCATCAGCTGTCATTGTGAAATACTGCTTGTTTTCCTTTCTTTTTCAGAAACGTTTTGTGAGTAAATGAATCATATTTATCTTAGTACTGTTCTCATGACTATGAACGGTAGGCGGGGCTTCTCTGGGCAATTTTTTAGTGGGTGATGACAAGTGCGTAGAAGTATATGTTAAAAAAATTTCATGGATGTTAATGAACGGGCGGGGCGTTATAATTCTTCACAACATTTCACTTACACAATAAATCGATAAGGGAACGATGGATGTTCATCATTCATGCCGTGTAGATGCATTTGAATAAATAGAAGAACCCTACATAGTTAGGATGTTGGTGGGTGATGAGAGGTACAGTAGCTTATCAATATTTTTGGTACGGTGTGGGGAAGAGCCAAGTAACACGTAATCTGTTTGTTACATGTTTTCAGTATGTGATTGGTGAAGTTTATTTAGGCTTTTCTAAGGGGTGGGGTGGGGGTTATTCAGCTTATGGGGCAAAAAGACATATTCCATGCAGCAAAGAACCTCAGTGCCCCCTGGGCTCTTGTTTATTTAATGAATCTATGTACATGTGGCAGTTTATTATAAACCAAGTTTATGGGAATACAAGTCTCAATTACATTTAAATCCAACTTAGCTCACGGGGGAATCTGATCTGTCATATGGACATGATTTAATGTACATATTCATACATTCATTGTAACATAATAATTATATTCAGGAGCCAAATGTTTAAACTGAAGCATGTGAAGTTTCTAAACGGTATATATGGCATTACACACTGAGGACTTGCTAGAGACAAAAAGCTACAAAATAACTCCCGAGAGGCCAGATGGTGGTATCTAGCAAATTTTTTTTTTATAAAATCATATCTTCAGATAGGAACACACTACAGAGCTTTATTCTATACAGCAGACAGCCTACATCAATAAACCACCTTGGGGGGGGGGGGGGTGTTGATGTGGACTTTTTGTTTTCTTGTCTTCAGAGATTTGTTTACATTAAAAAAGTGGTAACTTTTTTTACCTTTTCACTTTTTCCCTCAAAACTTGCGAGACCAGACAAAAACTTGTATCGACTGACCCTATAAATTCCAACTAGCCTAACACATTACAGGACTCAAATCAGGAGCCTCATAGACATTTGTATTTCGATTTAAATTCTCCGTGATCGGGAAAATATCTAAAAAAATTGAAATTTTCAGTCCAATTTCGCGAAAATACTGTCTTCATTGGACTTTTTTTCTCCCGAATGCCTCAACCTACCCGCAAGATTTGTAAAACTCTAGAACCGTGCCAAAAAAATCTACGACCAGAACGAACGAATTTGCAATAGCGCCACCCTTTATTGAGTTATCCCTTTTCACGGCATCGAATTAGGGTCAATCACAGTAAACATGGCCAGATTATGTGACAGATTAACTTTGGACGATGCTCAGATCTCCTTTTCATGGACAATTTGACTATCCAGCCGTTGGGGATGGAGAATGAAGCATCGCCGATTCTGAAGGTTCGGATAATGAAGAAATGGCAGATCTTCCTGGTAGGCCACAATACTACACAGTACACTAGGATTAGGCTATATGACTCATCGTTACGACGGACTGAACCATTGTATTACATATAGGTCAACTAGTTTAGTGGGTTATTGATAACATAAACTTGAAAACGTTAGGATAATCAAATTTATTGGGTTGGTGCCCTGTTGCAACTGAAGGGAAAATAGGAATTGGTGTTTCAGTCCACCCAATGCATAAAAATATAAACTAGTGCTGCAGTGTAAAGGTTCTTCACCCCCATAGGCCTTGTGTACTCTTCCTACTTTAGATACAAGGCATACATTCATGAGAAAAATGGGAATTGTATAAAAAAGGATGTCCATGGCTCAAGCAACTCATCTCCCCCGTTGTATAGTAAATATGTGTTGTGTTATAGCTTACCTTTGTGTATTTTTTCATGGTTACAGAATATCACTGTAGGCCAACAGGTAGACCTGCCATTCCTCCACCTCCCCCCGTAGCAGATTTTGGCACTACTGGTCAAGAACACCCAGCACCCCCAAGAGACTGTCACCCGGGGGGGGGGGGGTATAATGCAGAGTACTAAAGGGGGTTAATTTTGTTGAACATTGTCCTACGTTACTGTCGTAACCTTCATTGATTGGGACTATATGCTTTTACATTACATATATGTTGCTATGGGAGTCGTGAGAGAGGGGTGGGGGTATTAGGGAGGGTGACAACCTGGTAGTAGATATCATTCAGGGGAAGGGTGGTTTAACTGGTTGAAATAAATAAATAACAAGTTTAAATAAGACGTTTGGGGTGAAAAGCAATTATGTTCTCATTTTGTGTGTATTATTTATACAAGTTTTAAATTATGCGCATACAAATTGGCCTTGTAGGGAGACCCTTGTTCAGTTATAGCAAGAACTGAGATGTCAATGATAATGTGTGGGCACAACAGCCTCTTCTAATCACTCCAAAAAAGCCCTTGACCAGCATGGAGACCATGACTTTCATATAAACCCCTAAATTTTAAAGCCTGTAGAATATTCTAATTTATTCGCGAATGAAAATTTAACAAAACGTCATATCCCTCACATTGAAACGTCAACTTATGTTTTAGCTATTAAATAACATGTCTTGAACTCATGAAACTATGAAAAGTCAAAAATATTGAAACAAAATTATTTCAAATGGGAAAACAAAGTCCAGTTTCTATAGATGATATGTAATACGTAATTAGCTGAAATATGCAGAACAAAGACATTTTTGGAAACCTCATTTCAATACCTTTCCAGCAATACCTGGGTTCCTATTGCCAACAGTGACTTCATTACTTAGTCATTAACATTTGTAAATAATTTCCCATGGGGACCTCCTATAATGGTAGGCAGACTTAAATAAGCTTCCATGTGCATCTACAGATGGGTGACAGAGTGGTCAACAACCCCCCCCCCCCCCCCCAAAAACCAAAAATACATAACATCTATAATTCTCCTCCTGAAAATCAAATTTCTCCAAAAAAATGCAAAAGAAGGCTTTTAGGAGGTATTTAAAAGCTTATTACCAAAAAATTGTTATGAGGGTCTTCATACTATCATTGGCCATTGTGGCAGAAGTGCAGTCCGCAACCTCAGAGTGTTCAGCTACAGTGTAAGCTGTTTGCACCCCCAGAGTAACATGGCAACAATTGCCACTTTGATGGACAGTTAGTTGCATTAATAAACAAAACAGCAAACAAATTTATTACACTTCTTCGATTTCTCCCTGAAGATAGAAAAAACATGATTAAATATCTATGCATTTTGTCTGGTTGTTGAGAATTTTGGCTATATTGTAACTATAGCCAAATTCACCTTATCATCAGGCAAGAAATTAGTTTTGTAATGGGATTGGATAAATTAATAATTATGGAGACTTATGCATAATTATATGGCTGAACTGTTTCGAAGATGTTTGGCTTCACTAATCAAACTAACATAGCAGGGCTCGACAGCATTGCCCGCCTGCCCAGGGCAGGTAAATCTTGTGTGGGGGCAGATAAAACTTGAGATGTACCTGCCCGTTCGTAAAATTTCAGTTCCATTTATATTCAATTTTTAAATATGTGGCCCCAAGCAATTTTTTTAGTTGATATTGGACAGCTACATTTTGTATTGGGGCAGGTAAAACTTGAAGATCACCTGCCGAGGGCAGGCAAAGCTAAAGCCTTAATGTCGAGGCCTGCATAGATAGAATCACATAGTGCTCTTTCAAAGTCGATCAGCACTGTTGTAGGGGAGAGGTCGATGTTCAGTGCTAGTAAGGCCTGCAGCAAGGTTATATACGTCTCCCTACTTTTTCTTGGGGAGTAGGGCATAGACTGCTCCCACTACCCTTCCTTCAAAAAGGGCATGGATTGTATAGAGTTGCAAGTAGAGTGGTGGCACAGTCTTGAAAGTGCCATCCATCAGCCAATGCTGACTCCTTTCTAATATCTGTAAGCCCTCTTCAGTTCCAAACACCAGAATCCTGTCATCGTCTTGGTTGTCGTACAAGAGGAAGTTTGCACCATTTGCCGTCACTTGATACCTCTCTGGTAGGGGATGTGGGATTTCCTCTCTTGTTTGTGGTACAGGTAAAGGATTTCCTGCTCTCTGACGATGTCTCCTGATGTTGCGTCTTCCAGTGCTGATGTTGGGGAGACGTGCTGCTGCTCCTTGAGAAAGATTCTCCACACCGCGAGTGAGGATTTGCTGTGGAGCCTCCTCAGTTGTCTCAGCACGTTCCTTCATAGCCTGGACAGCGATCAGGGCCTCTCCTTTATCCTGGTCTGGCCCATGTGTGTGTTCCCGAAGCACTATGAGGTCGTTACCTAATACCTTGACCTTCCCTCTAAATGTTTCCATCGACGTCGACGTTCACATTCGTATGCAATCAATCCATTGGCAAGTTTTTTCTGTTTAATGTACAGAAATCCTTCATGGATGAGCTGGTTCCCTCCTTTATTTGATTTGAACAACTCCATTGGTAGTCTAGAAATCAATATACATATATATACAATATACTTTATATATGTTTTACATATTTTCAGTGCTTCCAGGGTTCTGCCCAGGGTGGATTGAGTGCCGGCAGGACTATCTAAGCGGAGCGCCACAAGAAAATTTTGGGTTTTGGAAACCCTCCAGATGGCCGGAAACGGCCCTTCCCGAGTATTCTGAGCCACATGTAGACAGCTTTGAAATGAGATCTCATGTCTGTAATTTTTCATAATTAATGAAAAAAGTTAGGAAAAATATCTGGAGCACCAGAGTACAGACCAGCCGGTGGTGCCTATTAAATAAATCATTCAGGCTGAGATGATCATTTTAGATGGACAGTGAGTGAGAGTCCGCTCCCAAATAAAGACGAATCATAATGAATTATGTATTCTCTCTCATTTATTCAACATCGGGCCTATGAAATCGGTCCATTGAAAGGATATCACATAATTACAGCAGTGACTGCCGACTCTGACCACTCAGCAGACGCAGTGTGTGAGTCTTTGATTCTTCTTCCTAGCCCAGAGTTGCACTGCCCTTCTGACAGGGAATTTATCCAGGGGAGGACCTTCTATCACAACCCTAAGAATAGCATCAAGGGTCTGCTCCATCATTCTGTTTCTGACTTTGGTTTTAATCAGCTTCATTTGAGAGAATGTTCTCTCTGGGTCAGCTGTGTTTGTTGGGATGACCCGCGGGAACTTCGCGAGTTGACTGAAGTTGGGGTACACAGCCTGCAATGCTTGCCTTGTACACAACCTCTGAATGAGTTCTGTGTCTGACATCTCAGGAACTTTTGTGATGTAATTCTTGAGAGACAACCACTCCTTTTGAAACTCATCAAGAGTACCTAAGACAGCATTAGCTTCGAAGAAGCCATGGGCAGCAGTGACTGTTTCTTTGCCATAGTCTGGCAACTCACCTGCAGGCAATGACTGGATATCAGAGGACTTGAACAGTGAGAGAAGCAAACTCATACCCTGAACATCCTCACTATGGAACCGAACTTGGAGGTTTTCAGTGAGAGCATCAATGTACTTCCCCCTCATGTTGTTCCTGAAATGTGTTTCACCAGATGGATTTTGAAGGCCTGGTTTGGGAATTTCCAGGAATTCTGGGAGTCTTGCCAGATTAACCCCATCTGTCTCCTTCAGAGACTTCAAAGTGGTGATGGTGGATGTGACAACATCATGCACCACTGTGTAATCGGAATCCTGCTTTTGGAAAGCTTTGGATAAGGCATTGATGTGTGGAAGGACATCACACAGCAAGAGCATAGTGGCAGTGAATTTGTAGGTTGTCAATAGCCTATTCAACCCCAGCGCCCGTGCATCTGCCCTCTCAGTCCCTTCCCTCTGCAAGGTTATGATCAGATCTTGGAAAGCTTTTGACAACCATCTCGTTGTGGAAGGCTCAAGAAGTTTACCGGGAGTGTCAAATTTTCATCCACCTTCCTTCTCAGCCAGGAGGATGTTTTGGACAGCCAGAAACCCTGCTGTTCTCACATTGCTGTTGTCAAAGAAGTCATACAATTGTCTAAGGATGTTTTGGAATTGGTCGACATCTTTGACACATTTTGCAGCTTGAGATGAGGCCAGGTTCAACCGATGGGCAGTGCAGTGAATGCCAATGAGGCAGGGAACATAATCTTTCAGTCTCTTAACTACACCACTCCTCCTCCCTGTCATCACAAAAGGAGCATCTGTCCCGACCCCCCGCATTCTTTGCATATCAATACCTGCTTTCTCAATGTATTCCTTGAACCTTTTTGTGATGACCTCAGCATTCAAAGAGATGATCCCAGCCTCATTGGGATCAACATCACCACTCCTGGCAGCTCCTGCTATGGCATTTATCTCAGGCTGCAAAACATCAACAATCTTCAGAAATTTTACTTCGAGGTCACCATCAGAACTCAAATACCTGGCATGAATAGCCATCTGTTCGACATTTGTGCAATCACTAGACTCATCGAACATCAGGGCAAAGTGATCTGAGGTTGTGAGCTCGGTTACCGTTTCATTTTCAAGGACCTCAGATATCACATATAGCATTTCCTGAGGTATATGTGGCATTTTTGGCAACACGAATCTGGTCCTTCACTTTTAGTCCCAGAAAAGATAGAAGGTCAATAATGGCTCAAAGTTAGTGGTGTGTGCAATCCGCCTCTGCACCAGAAAATACAAAGATGCGAAAGCCTTCTCCATGGCCGAAAGGGAGACGGCAGGGTTGGACGCCTCCCTTATATCTTGCATCTGGGTGGTCTCTTAATCCCTTTGAGCAGCATCCTTGTGCGACTCGCACTCCTCGTGCTCTTTGACCGAGCCCCCGCGCATTCGTACACAGGGGGCAGTGTTCCACTTCGGTCGACCAAAAGGCATCTTTTTGTACTTCTGGCATAACAGACAAAACATCCCAACACCGGATTCATGGTGCAGCCAAGGTCGATTTTTTTTCTCCATTCTGGGTGGAAGTAGTTGGTCTGTTTGCCCTTCGTCTACTTCTTTTGTCCACTTGTTGATGGGGCAGACAGTGCATGAGGGTCAGCACCAGGCTCTCCCACAGGAGGGGCATCCCGCTGATGGTGTGCATCATCTCCAATGGGGGTGTCATCATCTCCAGCAGATGATCCTGGTTGTGGAACATTGGCAGGCCCAGCAGTTGGTTGTTCCCCCCCCCCTATCAGAAGATGTCGGCTTCTTGCAGTGAAATCAACACAGAGGCTGTGTTGGCTGCAGCAATTTCAGTACTCCACAACATCAACGCTCCTCACACAAACTCACCATTGACTGCCCCTCCCTCCTCCACACACACCTCACACGCACATATGACTAGTATCAACTATACTTTAGCTTTCATCACAATAAACGTCTCGAGCTTGATTATAAGAGAGACAATGACAGTAGACCCTTCAAGCCCCCTGCCCCCCCCCCAAAAAAAACAACAGAAACTCCCAGAGGGAAAGACACATATCGTTCATTGGCAATTTGTAGTCGCTCACAAACTCCCATCGATACCCCCCCACCCCACGCCGCCATGAAAACTGGCTAAACTAGGCCTACTGTTGTGTGTGTATGAGCGTCCTTCACTCCATCATATATCATAGGTGGGGAATGGGTCAACCAATAACATTTCTCGCCATCTGTCCCAATTATTCTCACCTGAAAAACTTGTCCAACGTTCCCACCGGCGGTTTGGCAGGGTCCAGCTTCCTCCGCTTCGACATATCACCAGTGGTTGAAAGCGCGTGAATGACGCGACCGACGGTATAGGCCCACACAGTACAGTCACCTTTCAATATTGGACAAGCAGGCGCTGAGTAGAGGAACTGAGAAAAAATGGTTGTCTTCTTTCTATCTCTTCTCGCCGGAACTGACTTAATTTACGACAGTTATGATATACACACTGAGCGACTAACGCTGCTTCTCATGTATCGAGTAGTGAATACAAAATCTGAGGGTAATTTCATGTACAAATAAACAGTAAACTAGTGAATAACTCCGATCAACTGCGCGATATCATGCAGTGAACCTTCGAACAGCGAGAGCTAGAGTGAAATGTGCCTACGGCCGTCGCCGGGGGCCTTCGCTTCCGGCTTCGACCCGCCCCACATTACGGGCTATATGCATGCCAATCGTATATTCATTCCACTAGTTTCTTCGTAATTACTTCATCCTTAATTCATATGTGGCACACCGCAATTTGAGCGTCCTCTCCCCACAGAAACATTACACCTGTTTCTGTTGTTTCAAAAGTTACACAACGAGTGACTAATCGCTGTATGACACTCTCACATGACTACCAGTTTGACAACTTCAAGTTCGTTGATTAATTGATATAGCACGTACGCACGCCCAGTCAGCTGCAGTGGGCGGGATTGTAAGATTAGAGCCATCTTCTCCATTTGCGAAGTGCGCCACCGTTTCACATGGCAACGATGATTTAACGAAACTTGCTCTTCGTCTGCCCAAGTTAAGCGAAAAACCGTCATGATTTCGCTCTGTTCTGCTAACCTGTTGTATTTTAACTTAAACATCTGATGAACGTAAGTTTATAGATCATTTTAGACCATTTGTTGTAATAATATGTAGTATAAGTGTCGAGTATTATTGAAATTAGTTTGATTACGTGTGCCTGGTTTTTTTGTGCAAGTCGCCATTTTCTTATCATGTGTTTACTTGTCAGGCCTAGAGTCTCGCGTAATTGGTCCATGTAGTTTGCAGTGTTAATTTTGTGCGAAGAATGTATGTTAAGGTATTCGACGAATCAAGAGTTGTTTAGATCAGTGTAAATTGTAATTCCAGATCCATGTAAATAATGTTGCAGCCCAAGTGAGAGATTGTTTGCTTATGCTGGGTAGATTGCCTGTATTCTTTATATCCAACATCCACTGCTTTATGGATGATTCGTACTGACTCCTGCTTACCTGGCTAACCTGTAAATGGGGACAGCAGTCGCCGGCAAAGTGGTAAGTGTCTCCAACATTCTGAGAACGCTTCGAACAAACGATTATATGACATATAGACTTACACTTGGGTATTACGTATAATTATCATACCAGTTACTTATTATATTTTATTGTTTCATGTTTTACCATATATTCGAATGAGACTACCAGGGAATAAATTCATACGCACTTTATAGCTGCTGCTGTCCTACGTATTTCCGTGTCGTCTGACCCTTTCTTACAATTCGAATCACTATACCGTCCGTTCGGCAGAAAGGACCAGATGACATGGATAAGCTGAAGATAACCCGACGTAATCGGAAAGGTAACCTTACCAGGGCCCTTAAGGAGCTGCAGTCCCTTATAGATGGCGGGGCAAATTCTACCGACATTGAACTGGTGATAACAAAGGCCAAGACGCGATTCGAACAAATTGAACAATGCCATGAGGAACTTGTTGAACTAATCACGGACGACGACGATTTTGCTCGCGAGCAAAAGTGGATAACAGAAACGCAAGAAGAGTTCATGAGCGAAATGCTTCGACTCAAAAATCTTAGGGTAAACAACGACACTGAACATAACACAGACAATAACGAGCATGAGGTAACAGATACTGCAGGGGTCTTGAATGGCAGTAATGTCATTGAATCTGAAACCAATGCAGGTGAGGGTGAACCAGTGGTTCCAGGTGATAATGCGCCCACAGCTGTTGTTAATTCAAACAGATCAAATGTTGATAGTGGCCTGACAGGGCTACTAAAAACAATGTCCCTACCGAAGCCGAGACCAAATCCTTTTGAGGGTGATCCCCTACATTGTCACGCGTTCATTTCAACGTTCACAAATATGGTTGCTTGAATTTCAGACGACAATTTAAAACTTAATACCCTCATGTCCCTATGCATGGGCAAAGCCCTAGAAGCCATACAATATTGTGTGCTGAAATCCCCTAGTGAAGGGCTTGAGGCTGCAACGAAAACCTTGAAGGAAAGGTTTGGTAATGTTAGTGTTATTGTCCAGGCGTGGGTGGCAAAAGTTATGTCTTATCCTAAAGTGGATCCAGGAGACCTGAATGCATATGCCGATGACCTTAACGACGGCTATGAGGCTGTGAAAGCCCTTGGGTATTTACATGAGTTAAACAATCAAGGTTGTCTAAAGCAGATTGTAAGTAAGTTGCCTAAGTTTCTCCAAAACAGGTGGCAAAGGGAAAACTACAAATTGAAAACCAGTGGATCAGTTCCCAGCCTAACTGATGTTGTCAAGTTTGTGAAAGCTTCTGCCAAAGAAATCTCTGACCCTGTGTTTGGGAGTGTGGATACAAGCATAACTACTTCACTCACGAAAACCAAAAGAAATCAGGTAAATAATGTGAGTGAAAGGAGATTTGTCAGGTGTTGAGTATGCCAGACAGATAACCACTGGCCAGACCAATGCTCCAAATTAGTGGAAGTGCCGCCAGAGGCCAGACTAGAGGCGGCAAAGCAGAGCCATGTCTGTTTTTCATGCCTGAAAGTGGCAGGGCGCAATCACAGAATGACTAACTGTTCACGGAAAAGGCCGTGTGGCATTAAAGAGGGGGTTGCAGAGTGTCAGAAGTCCCACCACAGGCTTCTACACATGTCAGGCACAAAAGTGGTGGTTAGTCAAACCTGCCTACAAGGAACTAAGGATCCTCTGCTTAATGTCCTTGACGTAGAGGTTCTCTCTAGAAATGGCGATGTGCATACCGCGTGCGTGATGTTAGATTCTGGCTCCGAGGGTACGTTTATTAGGGAGGGTTTTGCAAGGGAGCTGGGTTTAAAGGGCAGAGGTGTCAGCGCTTCCATTAGCATGTTGGGCGGCACAGTAGAAGAGTTCAATTCCCATGTTTATGACCTGCATTTAAAGTCTGCCCAGTCCCCCATGCTGCACAAGATCACTGCCCTGGGAATTAATAAACTGAACACTGTAAGGAAGGTTGACCTGCTTGGCTGGTCGGTGTTCGGTGGACAGAGAAGTGACCACATGAGGCCTAGGGTCGAAAATGCTTAAAGGGCTGGAGAACAAATTCAAACACTCTCCGCATGCTGACGCATACAGACGTGAGATGAAAGAGATGGTAAACCTAGGGTTCGCGAAGAAGTTGGATCAAAAGGAAGAAAGCCAGTACAGAGGGACCTGTACATTACATTCCACATCATGCAGTTATTCGACCGGAAAAGAAGTCCACTCCTGTACGCATTGTGTTCAATTCTTCGAACAGGTACAACGGCGAGTGCCTCAACGGTTACTGGTTGAAAGGCCCAGACCTCCTCAACAACCTTCATGGCGTCATCATCAGGTTCCGAGAAGACCCAGTAGCGATTTGCGGAGATATCAGTGAGATGTATCACCAGGTACTTATCTCGGAGGTGGATCAGCACGTACATAGGTTCCTTTGGCGTGATATGGATGACACGAGAAACCCGGAAACTTTCATCAAGACAGTACTGACGTTCGGGGACAAGCCGGCTCCCGCAATGGCTTTAACAGCCTTACGAATGACCGCTAAGGAGAACGCAGATATCCAACTGCAGCCAAAGTCATCAACCACGACACGTACATGGATGATGTGTGTACTTCGGTGAAGACGAGCGAGGAGGGTGCAGAGCTGATCCATAGCCTCAACAAAGTTCTGGACACAGGTGGATTCAAGATAAAGGGTTGGATGTCAAACAGAGAGGTGAACGGAACGAGCACCAGTGCAGAGACGGTGAAGCTTCTAGGAAGTACAACGGAAGAGAAGGTGCTCGGGGTAAAGTGGAATCCCAACGAAGACACGCTCGAGGTTAAGGTTAAGTTAAAGCAGACAGTTAGTGATAACACCACCAAGATGAAGGCATTAGGTGCCATCTCACGAGTGTACGACCCGATTGGATTTGTAGCTCCGGTAATCGTGAAGCTTAAAATGGAAATGCAAGAACTGTGGAAAGCCGGTGTTGACTGGGATGACGATCTCTCTCCGGACATACAAAGACTGGAAGCATCTGTTCAGCGAACTGGAGAAAGTCAATAATGTCAAAATTTAACGATGCCTGACTCCACATAATGCGAGTGAAGAAGCTAGCCTGATTGTATTTTGCGATGCCTCCGAAAGGCCTTTGGAGCTTGCGCATATCTCAGATGGAGATTAAATAACGACACGTTTGAGACTAGATTCGTGGCGGGAAAATCACGAGTCGCCCCTTTGAAGAAACTAACTGTACCACGGCTGGAATTGCAGGCGGCAATATTGGCTGCCCGATTGGGACTGTCGATAACTGAAGAAATGTCTCTTACCTGTCATGAGAAGATGTACCTAACAGACAGCATGATCGTCCTGGGTTGGATTAGAAAGCCCGCCGGGAGTTTCAAACAGTTCGTTGCAGCACGGGTTCAGGAGATCCAAAGCAAGACGAAGACTGAGGAATCGGGTCATGTTCCAGGAAAACTTAATCCCGCAGATGACATATCCAGAGGTGTGACAGGTGAAAATCTCAATGCACGATGGCTGCATGGACCCTCGTTTCTAAAGCTACCAAATAGCGAGTGGCCAAGTGAGAGTCTCAAGGAAGTAAAGGTTCAAGGAGAAGAGAAACAAACCAAGATCTGTGGGCAAATTGACGTCGAGGCAGCACACACACCAGTCGACATCACAAACTGCAAGACTTGGAAAGCCCTGATGGAAGTCTAACGAAGGAAGGTCTATGATGAAGAGATACCAGCTCTGGATGCCGATAAAGAACGGGATGTACAACTTCTGTTATTGCGAAGAATCCAGAAGGATTGCTTCGAAGAAGAGTTTCTACTGCTGAAAGGTGGGAAGAACGTGCCCAGTGGAAGTCGTCTGTCGAACCTCAATCCAGAGTTTGACCAGGAATCGGAGCTTATAAGAGTTGGTGGCAGACTCAGGAGAGCCAACAATTTAGATATTGACACTCACCCTGTTCTCTTGGACCCGAGTCACCATATCACTAAGCTGTTAGTTAGAAAGATAGATGCGGAGGTCTTTAACCATAGTGCCGGTGTTGAGCAAGTCTTTGCATACATGCGGCGCCAGTACTGGATCTTGAAAGGACGCAGTTGAATCTAGTCAGAGCTCAGAAAATGCAGAATGCCAGCGCTGCAGGAAGAAGCCTGAGATACCAATTATGGCAGATCTGCCAGAGGCAAGACTCCGCATAGGAAAACCTGCATTTCATTCGACTGGCATGGACTGCTTCGGTCCCTATACGATAAAAATTGGACGCCGTCAAGAGAAACGATGGGGACTGATCTTCAAGTGTATGACCACCAGAGCCGTTCATCTAGAGATTGTAGCAAGCATGGATGCTGACGCCTTCCTGATGGCGTTCATAAGGTTTGCAGCACGACGAGACTCTCCGAAAGAATTGTTCAGTGGGGAATTACAGGAGAAGTTGGCAGAACGACAGGTTAAGTTTCATTTTAACCCACCCAGCGCACCACATTTTGGAGGGACCTGGGAGAGGGAGGTAAAGTCAATCAAGAATGCTCTAAAGTGTTGTCTCAAAGAACGAGCAGTACCGGAGGCAGTCCTTCAAACAGTGTTGGTGGAAGTTGAAGGTCTGATAAACTCAAAACCATTGGGCTATGCGTCGTCAGATATTGCAGATACAGATCCAATAACACCAAACATGTTGTTCATAGGGCGGCGAGACCCTATGTCTCCCCCTGCTGTGATCAATCCAAAGGAGGAAATCAGAAGCAGGAAACAGTGTAAGCACTGTCAGGTCATAGTTGATATTTTTTGGAGGAAATTTGTCACAGAATACCTGCCAGCCCTGCAGGTTAGATCAAAGTGGGTGACTAACACACCAAACTTGGAACGGAAGAATAAGGTACTGGTAATAGACAACCAGGTCCCAAGAGGTGAATGGCTAATTGGGGAAGTGGTAGAGGTCTATCCAAGTCAGGATGGAAAAGTCAGGGTTGCTGACGTTTCTGTCAATAATAACATATATAAGCGGCCAGTGGCAAAGCTCATACAACTACAGAAGTTTCTTGATTGAGACATATCAGTATGCTGTTCTGTTTCTTCCTTATTCTTATTTACTAAGTAATGAGTTTCCCTCATTACTGGGGGGAGTGTAAGATTAGAGCCATCTTCTTCATTTGCGAAGTGCGCCACCGCTTCACATGGCAACGATGATTTAACGAAACTTGCTGTTCGTCTGCCCAAGTTAAGCGAAAAAACGTCATGATTTCGCTCTGTTCTGCTAACCTGTTGTATTTTAACTGAAACATCTGATGAACCTAACTTTATAGATCATTATAGACCATTTGTTGTAATAATATGTAGTATAAGTGTCGAGTATTATTGAAATTAGTTTCATTACGTGTGCCTGGTTATTTTGTACAAGTCGCCATTTTGTTATCATGTGTTTACTTGTCAGGCCTAGAGTCTCGCGTAAGTGGTCCATGTAGTTTGCAGTGTTAATTTTGTGCGAAGAATGTATGTTAAGGTATTCGACGAATCAAGAGTTGCTTAGATCAGTGTAAATTGTAATTCCAGATCCATGTAAATAATGTTGCAGCCCAAGTGAGAGATTGTTTGCTTATGCTGGGTAGATTGCCTGTATTCTTTATATCCAACATCCACTGCTTTATGGATGATTCGTACTGACTCCTGCTTACCTGGCTAACCTGTAAATGGGGACAGCAGTCGCCGGCAAAGTGGTAAGTGTCTCCAAAATTCTGAGAACGCTTCGAACAAACGATTATATGACATATAGACTTACACTTGGGTATTACGTATAATTATCGTACCAGTTACTTATTATATTTTATTGTTTCATGTTTTACCATAGATTCGAATGAGACTACCAGCGAATAAATTCATACGCACTTTATAGCTGCTGCTGTCCTACGTATTTCCGTGATCTGACCCTTTCTTACAGGGAGTATACTAAAAAGCAATAGCAATGCACCGTGCACGTGGCTGACTAGTTCGCGTAGCCGTCACGTATAGTCACTACGAGGCGGAGTGCGCTGGTCGTGCCTAATGCAATATGATGTATATTCACCCGCTACGAAGGTTAACGGCCGTATGTGTACTAGCTAGCTGGATAGTGCCTGTGTCTCGCGCGATAAAAATATATATAAATGAAACTATCAAAAGTACGATCGGGAGTTGGAAGCGGAAAACAGTCATTGGTCTGGAATGCGGAACTGTGGTAATTTTTACTAAGTATGACACTGTGATGTGTTGGATATTTTGAAGAGTTATGAACTGGATTTCCCCTAGTCTCAAACAGATTGTTTCTGTACGTTCGACTTTCCGGCTATGGAGCTGTTTTTTGGAGTTCCTATCGAAAATAAGTTATGGTCGGAAAAGTCACTCAGGCAGATTGTGGCGGTCGGTAATTCAGCGTGCTGGTCTGGCCCGACCGGCAGCGGCAGAACCCTGTGCTTCGAAGAACAACCATCAGCACTGAAAACTCTTGCCAGCCACATGACCCATACCGAAAAGGTACAGCAAAAATACTACCTGGTCAGTCAGAAGAGGCAAAATGCTGTAGAGACTGCTGGGGTGATCAGGAGCGTCACTGAGAAGGTAAGAGTTGCAAATAAGATTTCGTCTTCAATCATACAGGAAGTAATCAAATGTATTAACGGTTTCTTTCTTTCTTATCATACAGAGCAAGACCCCTACATTTGGACTAACACAACCAGAAAAGTATCTGAAGGGAGCAACTTTGGCAAAAACTGACAAGGTAAATAACCCTTCATCAGAAACTGCAATAAGGAAGAGGGGTCGGATGTCTTATGATCTGTTTTATAATTGTCTGTTTTCTCTGTTCTTTTTCTTGCAGAACACCGACAAGGAATCAAGGACAAGCGACGGCACCGCGAGCACTTCAAGCCAAATGTGGTCGGGGATCAGATATCGAAAACGACAGAACCCCACAGAATGGAACGACAGCGACGACTTTTCTTCTTCGACTTACTTCTGAAATTTGTTTTTCGAAGAAAACCACAGCGACGACCGACCAAGTACAACAGAAATTAGACCAACACCAGACGACAAAGGCCGCTTTTCTAAAAAAGTTAACCATTGAACAAATAAGGCAGAAATTAACTTACAAAATAATAAGTTATATAAACGTACATCATTTATTTTGAAATAGCATGGGGGGGGGGGGGGGGGGGGGTGAGGGAGTTACAGTTTGTTATGTTATTGAAGCTGTTGCATGGGGGGTCAGGGGTTAAAGGTTTAAAAGATTTACAGGTTTTAAAGTTTATCGTATTATAATAAAGTAAGCAACCACAACATTCCTGTCTCTGTCTTCTTTCCCATTCTGTACAAGTGGACACTCGGGACCTCTGCATGTTCTCTTACAAATCCCAACCATCTGCCCAGGAATGTTTCAAACATACTAATTTAAGGCACTTTTAGAAAGAGGATACCCAACAGGCGATGCCCTGAAAAGATGGGCCTGATCTGCCAACCGTAGTTGCGATAGTAACGCTCCTAAGTTGAAAAGTCGGCTGTTAACCATATATGATAACACTATTACCGCTGAAAACACCTATTTTTTAGGGGGCCGCCAATTCGTATAGACGATACACCCTTCCTAAAAGTTAATGCAACTGCATGAGGTATCAACAACCAGCTGAAACTCTGGTTTACCACAAATACAGAATTCAAGCCCATCAGATACCCTCAGTTGACAGGAGGGGGGTTCCAAAATAGGCACTTTTTCGAAGTTTTGAGGACAAAAACACCTATTTTTGGCGGAAATAGAAATCATATAGACAAAGTGCCTTTTAGGGTTAGAGGAACCCATACCAACAGTTTGAAGACATAGTTCACGTTTCACATGCCACTGGCAAGAGGAGACAAATCGAGGAGACAAAAATAGGAGACAAAGCGTGTGTAAATGTGAAGGGGTGGGGTATTCCCTATTTTGCACGTATGAAGAACACCTATTTTTAGGGGTCCTCCGAAACGTATAGACTATATCCCCTTCCCTAGTATAAATGCTACCGTGTGAGTTGTCTGCAAGTAGCTATGACTCTTTTCTCCCACATATCAAACATTCAGCCCTGTCACATACCCTCAGTTGAAAGGAAGGGGTACCCAAAAGAGTAACTTTTTGAAACTTTTCAAGACAAAAACATCTATTTTGGGAGCAAATATAAATGATATAGACGAAAAGCTTTTTCCGACCAGATAATTACACGAAATTGGTGTATGAGAAAGACAATGGTTCCTACTACTCCACGTCAAAATGGAATGTCGATGGGTATTTCAGAGAGGACAGGAGGGGGCTGAAGAGAGGGGGATTTCCAAATTTTGCACTTATAAAGAACACGTATTTCTATCGGGTCCTTTGGGACCACGTATCTCCAAAACGAAAGCAGATATGGAACTGGGAGTTGCAGATTTGGGCTCCTGGGCATCGATTAACCCATGTGACGTCATTTTGACGAAATCCATTTTTTCGGCAAATTGGCAAACACTTGCTTAGGTTTTTTTGGGGTGAAAATAATTTTTGTCGCAAAGACGGGCCATGTGTATCTTTTCTGGTTGTTCACGACACGCTGATTTGTTGGGGCGTGAGGGGCCAAAAAACCATAGGGAGGGGGGGCCAGCAAGCAAGCCGAAGTCGGCCCGACGGCGGCCCGGCTTCGAAGTCGGCCCGACGGTGGCTGCCGCCGTAGATTTGGCAGACGGCAAGTCGGTGGACCGCGGGCGGAAACGCCGGCGTGACGCCGGCGGCTCGAGGCTGGCCCGCCGGCGGCTCAAAGCAGGCCCGCCGGCGGCGGGCCGACGGCAAATTAGCGGCCCTGGGGTGGCACGCCGCCGGACCGCCCGCAATTCGAGGCTCGTCCACAGTCGAATACTGAGTGTATTTCAATTATTTTTCTTCCATTTATACTTTCATTTTCTACTGAGACCCCGCTGTAATAGTCAAATGGAATATTTTCAAAAATTATCACAGTTGATGAAATATGGAATTCGCATTACATTTCCAGCTGGAAACTAGTCACTGCATGCATGTGTGTAGATTTAAGTGGCTCATTTTCGAAAGGTTTTATTAATTGAATATCCACAAAGACTGTAGTGGACAGTAAAACTTTTAGAAGTGTGTATTCCAGATGTAACGACAGTAGAGTGAAACCCAAAATTTTAATAAAAACATAACACAAGGAGCATTGACATAACATTGTCACAATATATTTATTTAATGCATTTTCCTTTAATTACGAGATGTTTTAGCCATTTATGAACAATTTACTGAAATTATTTGATAAAGCCACAGAATGAAGGAAAAGAGTGAAGCAGATTTATGAAAACACTTGCCATCATAACATCAAATGAAGACGCACACGGTGCGCCGAAATAGAAAAATTTTTTGCTTAATTATACTGTGGACCATCACAAAGCTGTTTCAAGAAGAATTAAGCAAAACCAGTACTTTATATGTGGACTTTGCAAACGGATTGGAAGAAACGCTGTTCAGTCTGGACAGATGATATGAGAAAACATGTTTTTACAAACGGAACGTTTCACCCTCCCTGCCGTAACTCCCCCCGCCACCACTTATTTGGTAATACAGGGACACCAACTTGTCATTTTTCATACCAGGGCGTTAATATCAGGGACTTTTGAGAACTTGAATCCTTTGCTCGGAATGTTATGATCATTCCGTACCTCGTATTGTTGGCCTTTATATCTCATTAGGAGCTAGAGTTTCGTTAAATACACATGTAATTTAACAATACTACGACTGAGTGGAATGTGTTTCCCTCTCACTAAAGAGTATTTCTCTTGAGGGAAAACTCGGTATAACAACCATACATTCTTACAAGAAGTATCATAGAGGGTAGGTACAGTATATGCAACAATTGGAAGTGCTGGTGATAAATGTTGACTGGTGGTTAAATATGTAAAATACTACCAAAAGGATGAGCCAAAATATATGACCATATTGGTAAGCATGCATTTGCATATCGTAACAATTAAACTGCACTAATTGAGATTTCAATAGCATGAAGTGTATTCATGGCTGTAACTGACGTGAGGAACATAATAGATTTTGCAATACAAGAAAATTATGAAGAGTGTAACAATGAAAGTGTAACAGTTTAATATATCTGCAGAATTAAAAGCCATGTACTGCCGAAGGATACAGCTATAACGAAAGGTTATTCCTCCTGTTCGTAACCAAACTGAACGTCGAAGTGGCGTTGCTGCCTTGCCTTCCGACCCCCTTCTCTATCAGAGGCTCCTTTGAAAAATCTAACAACTTCCCTCTGAATTTCCACTGCCGTGGAGTTGGAAGTTTGTTGGTTCTTTCTAATGGCTTCTACAGTTGAAAAAAGAAGAAAGTCAAAAAGAAAAACTTTTACTTCCTTACATTGAAAGAATAAGCAGGTACACTGTAACAAAAATTACATAGGTTGTGTAAAATTCTACACAACCGCTGTGTAACTAGTGCACCTATCAACCTTGTGTAGAAACTACACAACTGTTGTGTAAGTGATCATTTACACAACAGTTTTGTTAAATCTACTCACAGTTGTGTATATCCCAATACACAATAATTGTGTAAATTGTACAGAACCAGTTTGCAATTTCAGCACACCTTGTGTAAAAACATACACAACAGTTGTGTTAATTCTACACACCCTTTTTACAATTGATTAGTGTAATGCACACAACTATGAGCACATATTACACAGACTTTGTGCAGTCTTAACACATTCTTTAGCTATAGTTCATAGCATAGAGCATAAGTATCAATTGAAAAATAATATCCAGTATATATTATACACAGTCCCAATGTTTTAGTATGTATCAACCATGTCCAGGAATCAGGTTATCAGTTCTCCTGTTGTGCTTTACATAGCGTTGGATGTTAAAAATAGTAGCTTGCTAATTGTGTGAATTCTACAGTGAGATCTGTGTTAAACTTAAATGCAAATTGCTTAACTATAGATGTACAGTAGGACACTAATCACGATACAAAAAGGATATAAATGTTCTTGGAATATATATTTATTTTGGGGGGATCAAAACAAATGCTCTTCATTACAATGAATAAAACCGTAAAACATATCATAAAGAGAAGGAAAGTGGATGGAATTCAGCGACTTACGTCACATAACAAGAAACAAAACAGAAATATGTACTTTAATAGATATAAAATATAAATCATGAGTTTTTGTTGAAACATGTTTCGCCTAAACTTGGTGACAAGGCAGAAATCGAATATCTCGACTGTGTTAATGGCTCTGCATGGAAAACAGTTGGTATGTACATTACATAATAAGAATTAAAACAGTAAAATGTCCTTTAAACTAGAACATCGCACCCGAAGAAGGCAGTGGACGGAATTGAGTTCATATGAACATCACATCAAAAGGATCATATTTATGTACAAAAAGTAACACATATGAGTATCATATGTCGATACAGTTCTTGAAGGGTCGAAAAACCCAGGTGATTGGAAAATCACTCTCATAAATTGGTAAGGGGGACCTGTTCAGGCTTTGTAGGTTGTAACAAATACAATCATGGCACTAAAATACTACAGAATGTGCCTTGGCGTTGGTTGCTATTAACAATTATTGCAGCCAAAGTTTAATTTTTTTTAAATAACTAATGCATGTCACATAATATATTGCTTTTGCAAAAATGAGGATATGAACTATTGAAATATACCTCAGCTTAAAGATCAATTGTGAGAAATTATGCTGAAAATCTACAACTATGTAGATTGCCCCCTAAAATGTGTGAAAATTTTCAGAACTATTGTATCATAAAATTGTTTGAATCATTGTCAAATTTAAGAACCCTTAACTGGTTAGGAAACACCCTGCATGGAAAATGCTCAATTGCAACCAATAAGACAATCCCATTTGTTGAATTGCCCATCACCTGACTGTTACAAATAAAGTGCTTGTATGACAGGCTTGTATGACTACTACTAGGGACATTTGCACCTCCATTCCACAGAAGTCGACACATATCAAACATTAGGGTGATTAGCTCTTAGTGTCTACAGTCTGCAATATGACCATAGTCTTAGGTTACCAGATCCAATTAACCAGCTAGCAAAATATAAGAAGAATGCAAAACTACATTGTGGTTTTCATGATGTTAAATTCATAATCTTATATGAATGTGACATACTGTATGCTACAGCCTGAAAGAACAATACTCTTAAATAATTATAGAACAGCAAAAAGCATTGAAACGTGACACGATAATCACAATGTAAGCTGATGACGAAAATGGACACTTATAGTCTTCTTGTACTCAGTATCATACATTAGTACAAAGATATTGCGTGTACACCTTTTTACATTTTGACCCTGTTGACCGCAAATTACCCTTGATATCTACCAAAGACAACATGGTCCTCAGGCTACTCATAGTAGTACACCTACATACCAAACATGATATCTGTCCAAGCTTCCCTTCTTGAGATTGTGTTTACAAGGTTTTCACAATTTGACTGCTGTTGACCCTAAATGACCTTTAACCTCCACCAAAATAAAAAGGCTACTTGCACCTAATCTATTACACCTACACACTACATATGACATTTGTCCAAGCTTCCCTTCTCGAGATATTGTGTTTAAAAATTTTTCACAATTTTACCCCTGGTGAAACTAAATGACCTTTGACCTATATCACAAACGATAAGCTTATTGTACTTAAAGGGGTTCACTTACATAGCAAATATGAGATCAATCTAATCTTCCCTTATTGAGCTATAGTGTTTACAAGGTTTTCGCAATTTGACCCCTGGTAACCCTAAATGATCTTTAACCTCCACTCAAACAATATGCTTCTTGCACCTAATGTGTTACATCTACATTCTAAGTATGATATTTGTCCAAGCTTCCCTTCTTGGGACATCTTGTTTACAAGGTTTCCACAATTTCACCTCTGATGATCCTAAGTGACTTTTGACATCTACCAAAAACAATAGACGTCCTGTACTCAATGTAGTTCACCTACACACCAAATATGAGATCTGCCCAAGCTTTTCTTCTTCAGATAACGTGTTTTGGTTCGCAATTACTGCTCAACAGTTTGGCAAATATTTTCTAGAGAAGGCATGTTCGCCATTCAAGTGCACTATTCCATGACAATCACATCAACTCTTGAGCAAGAATATTCATACGGATGTGTGATAAGCGTTATGTGGAACCTTCATTATGCAGTAGCTCCAGTTACTATTTTTATATTTCTATGGACTGCAAGCAAGCATTACATAAGGAGGGCACCGTTACACACACTTAAGTCTATGGAGATATGGTCGCGAGTTCAGATTCAAATCCACGGATGCCCCGTAAGATAATTTTCAATTGTCAATATGCTCTCCTATTCTTATGAGGCGAATCACCAATGTGAACTATTTATAGGCTGGTCGATGGGAGATGAGCTTATCTTCGCTTGGTAGGAACATAGTGGAAAACACGAGGGGTTGGCACCTGCATCACATTCCCATTAGTTGTATCAGTTCTTGGTGCATACCCCAATGTTATCTCTTTCTCAATAGGTTGGATAAAATTCTTTGATGCCAGCAGATACTGCAGTTGCTTGTAATATGTCTCTATGTCATCAAACGGGTTTTGACAAGGGTAAGCTCACTGTAAGTATCAACATTCTGGCTATGCAAAAATGCTTTTGTGTTTTCTTTTAGACTTCCAACAAGGTCATCAAAAAGCTGAGACACATTTTGCACCATAGTTGACACTGAACTTTGAGACACACCACTGAAAGATTTAAGTTTGCAAATTAGCATGAGAGCTTCTTCCTTAACTTGCTGTTCATCAAGGTGATCCCACTCTTCATTATATGCATCATCATCACTATCTTCATCCATGTCATCAAAGCAAATGTCATCTTGCTGTATGTTTCCTACCACAGCCTCCACAGGCAAATCATCATCTTGCTCTTGGATATGTTCTCCATTACAAATATTAGTGATTGTGTGTTGCTTAATGATGTGCCTTTTGAAGCTGTAACTTTGCCGGAAGCTTTGCTGACATCCATCTAAAATCATTTCCTCTAAGCAAAGAAAAGGCTCTGAAATGTGCAAAGAGCCCCTTTATGCCACCATCAACTTCAGTTTGACAATGGAAACACTCTAGCGCCGTTGTTAATACCAAATTATATGTTTCTTTGTAGTGTTTACGTGTTTTGCTAACTCCCTGGCAGTAACAACAGCTTCCTCATCAAAATTTGTCGGATCAGAGAGAGCTTTATTATTTGTCTTGTTTGATTTGGTTGAAACCCTTACTGCACCTCCACTTAAAAAAAATCATCACCATTTCTTTTCCTTCATTCTTCAGGGCCTCCAAGTTCCTCATAAACCTGATTCTCGGTCCAACTTTACGGAACAGTTCCTTTATTTCTTCCTTTCCCAGCAACAGGAAATTGTCTCTGTCAATCTCATTTTCTAAAATTAAAAGAAAAAGATGATTTACTTGAAGTGTTACAAACAGGATATGGAATGGAAATGGACATTAGTCAAAATGACAGTTATAAACTGAACTGCTACTAAAGGTGTGTATGCTGGAACATCCACATGCCATTAATGACTTTGGAGGTATTCCCTGTTACTATCAGCACATGGAAATTGTTTCTTTTGCAAATCTGTGACCTACCCTTTCATTGTCATTAATTAAAAGTTATACTGTAACTTCTGCACTTACAGATGGTCAGAGTGCATGACAAAACTACACAGAGGGATAAGCTTTGATAGGATTTTGTGCCAGCATTAACAATTAAACAGTCTATATAAGTTTACACCCAATATTCAAGCTGTTTGAGAGTCTTTTTTATCAAACTGAAATCAGACTGCACCATCACAATGACAGAGGCACAAACTGAAAACACTCAGCCTTTAGTGCAAATGCACACAATATCCCCTTTCCCAAGGGAAAGCTGCAGTAATTAATCAATGATTTCTATATTGAAGAAATAGGTTGAGGCTTCTAGCCTTTGCTGTACAGTATTAACATTAGGATTCTTGGGTTACAATAGCAATTGCCTAATCTATGTGACTTTCTATTTTGATAGTTAGTTATGCAAACTTCAACAGCAAACATGCCGAAAGCATCGGTTCATATAGTTCACTACATAGGCCTAGCCTACACTACGCTTTGCACGCGACTTACGTAATTTAATCTTACTGTAGTGCACAGCAGATTCATAATGCTCTATAAAAAGTTCTGCTGAAGTATAATCCAAGTTTGATTTGAATACAGTAACCAATTTAGTGGTGTGCTTGGTAGTTTAGGCTAGATGTACCGCTAAACAACAAAACTGCTGTACATAGTTGGTTGGGACTTTGATTGACTATAGCCTATTAACGAATGTGATCTGATCACTGCATTTATGATTGCGCAAGGTGTCAGCATCGTTGACGCTAGCGGCCACAAAGTGCCATTGCATAATGCAGCTGATAATAGTAAAATATGATCAACTACGTAGATGAATGACCGCTGTTAGTGGCTAGCTTCAAACTTGAAAGCTGTTGAGCTGGTGCCACTGAAGAATACATACTTCCGAAGCTGGTGCCAGTTCATGTAGTGATCAGAGAACTAACGTTGTCTTGATCAGTGTTACCGCAGTGATAGTCTGGTTGTACTACGCACGACAAAGGCTACTGCCTAACGAGTGCATGTACGTTGCTACTGTACCTTTACAGTACATGATCAATCGCGACAATTATTAATCATGTTGCGACTAAACAAAAATTAATAAAGAGTCTACTGTACATCAAATTTCAATGAATCAGCATCCTAGGAAAAGACTATATGCCTAGGCTATAGGCCTAGGCTAGGCCTACAGGATGAAAATGGCTCTGAAAATGAAGCAGACATGCACTCATAATACTTAGCAATTTCAGAAAACTTAGTTGTCCTTTTCATTAAAAATAATGTACAATTATAGGCCTAAACTTTATAAAAAGGCCGTCACAGGGGAAATATTCAACGACATCATCAGCTCCAAGTCCAAGGGCTTAGTACTAGTATAAGAAGCATAACTTAAGTATTAAACCTGGCATCTGAGCAACATCAGTTTTTCAAACTAAGGGGAGAAATTCCTGGGAACAACCCTGGTTTGTTTTGTTTAGGCTTAGATTTAGAAGTAAGACATCAAATCAGGATAGGCCTATCTTCATGATTTCTAGGATTGTATTTAAATTGTAGCCTCTACTCTAGGCCTAGTTATGAGTAATTTTCTTTTTCAAATCAAAATAAAAAAGCCTATTTTAATGCAGGATTTTATAAATATCGTATGATATTTTAAAAGGTGATAAATAAGTGCAAGAGAGTCGGAGCAGCCGTTTATTTTGATAAATAAAACGCTTTCGTTGATAAACAAACTATGCCTAGGCTATATATGCCTACTAGTACTACTGTACTATATATAGGCCTATACTGTGTAAAGTTAGGTCTAACGTTAGTAATAATTACTTGTACTACTATTACTACTAAATAGTACTAGGCCTAGGCCTATTACTAGTCTGTATACTATACTGTACGAACAGCAGACGGTTACCAGCGTAAGTATTGATGACCGATAGAACGGCGTCAGTAAAGTGCAGTGCAGTGATATATAAAATTCCCGCGGCAGTATATTGCCAGATAAAGCTACGAAATGTTAAAAAAAAAAAACTTTACTTAACTAAAAAATCCAGCAAAAATTAAAAGTAAAGTGAAAAGTCAATTATCAACTGATTTAAATTTTCTAATCTGCTTACAATACTGAGTAAATTTATACATTAAAATTCAAGCTGGAAAGTGGTTGTGTAACTGACGAACATAGCTCGAACTACACAACCAAGTACTAGTTTCAATCACAATTGTGTAAAATGACATTAACACAGAGCCTGTGTAGAAATATTTACACAACTGTTTTAAGAGTGTAATAATACATCGTTTGTGTATATTTTACAGGAAAGGGAACTTCGTCCTTTAATATGAACTCCAACCATATAAACCAGCAAATTCCAGGTAGTTTTCCTGAGTGTGTGAGCCACGAGTTTCGCTCCCCATGTTGCAGCTCCCACGTACCGGAGCACGTTCGTCAGTTCATTTGAGGGCTTGAGGGTATTCTGTATTGGCCCCAAATTATAGCATGCTATAGTCTTAGAAGTTTTCAAACAAAATCCTTTGCTGGAATTCTTTACTTTCAATTTGTTCTCACACATTGTAAACTAGCATGTTAGATGACTGAATGCCTCGGTGAGTTATACATTTCTTTCAGGGTGGTTAGAAAAACATTTTAAATATTTTGTTCAATAAAATAATACTAATATATATGTTGTTCATATATACAACTTCTCGAATATTTGGGGCCAAAATACCAGCATACCTTTGTTTCGAATAGTTTGCCAAATATCGTTATAAATAATCAGCAATATGATATCCTGGAGAACAATCAATACTAATTACAATAATTACAATAAATTGTAATTTTCTCGTGCCGTATTCATGTTTTGTTTTCACGGTTAGTAAGGCAAGTTCAAAACTATGTATGACAATGACGTTGCCATCTGAGAAAGAATTTGAATTAAGTCTCTGCCGGAGATATCTTGGTATGTACAATTATCAACTAATAGCCTCATCTAATATGCATATCATAATAAGGATCAGTGTTGTGCTGGTACGGTGGGCCAGTTTAAAGGTTATTTTTTACCGAGTACAGTAGTGAAGTTTGTATCATCTGTGATAAATTCCAACATGCGAGTACGCATATCGGTTAGACATAGACTAGGCGTACTGTAAGGATACAGTTAACATACGTTGTGTGTCGCATGTAGTAAGTTTCCTGCTTAAATCAGCGAGTCAAGCTGCAATATTGTAGGTCACGTTGGGAGTCTAAAGGCTAGGCTTTCGTACGCGATCAGATTCATGTTTAGATTTGTGTTACACAGTTAGTAGGCCTAACGTATCTAAACTACCGACAACCACTACGGTCAAATAAGCTCGTGAGTTTAGGCATTATATCAATGGGTTATTAATAGGCCGTATGTTTAGTGGTGTACAGCTAGTCACGAGTATGTACAATACCCTGTCGAGAAGTTGGTAATTTGACATGAATTTTAGCCTAGGCTTTAGACTAGGTAAGGCACTTTTAATCGATCCTGTGTTTTTAATAATAATGGTAGGTCTAGCAGCAATCATGTCTATGCAGTAGGTAGGCATTTATATATATTAACCATGCTGCTTTTAGTCTGAACATACTTCAAGTTTTTCAAAAATAATTTCTCAGGCTGAAACCAGTTTCCTTGCACATGTAAGTTGTAATGCTGACCTGCTACTAATAACTGCTCAAAATGAAAATGGGGCATGTAACCCTTACCGGTAGCCCTGGCCCAGGTCTACTCTAGTATAATTACGCTGTCATCGATTAGATGGGGAAGGTCTATTTCCATGGTATTTATGTAGCTATAGGCTATGCCCTAAATGACTAGGTCTGACCTAACCCAGGTTTGGCTAAGCTATATATAAAGCAAAGGATGTGCTAGTAGTAGTACATTAGTTAGAGGCCTGTGGTTGGTAAGTAGGCTATCAACATTAAACATATCATATATAAATGAAATTCAATTGAATAGCCTTTGCTATACCAGCATAAATATGCTTTATGCTAGGAATCAAGATGTATTGATACTTAAAAATTTGTAAACTTACTAGGCTCATTATTGCGGATTTGTCTTGAGTATGTCCGGACCCATGTGCTACCTGCAGAGGGTGGACATCATGTTAGACTAGGCCATATATGTTGGAAACTGGAGTGTCCATAAAAATATCATGGATTCATTTGATAATTCAAGATTGAGTATGAACGATGCCAATTCTAGGAATTTAAAATCAAAGGAACATAAACAACAGGATTTCTTTGTGGGCCATATTGTAGGCCATATATGTTGGAAACTGGAGTGTTGATAAAAAATAGCATGGATTCATTTCATACTTCAAGATTGAGTATGAACGATGCCAATTCTAGGCTTAGCAATAAAAAAAAATAGACTTCCATAGGCCTAACAACATTTAATTGAAAATCAAAGGAACATAAACATCAGGATTTCTTTGTAGGCCAATGCCTAGCCTCTGAGAATATTCTAAAAATATCAGCTGTTCTAACTTAATAGTGCTACTGCTAGGCTAACTTTTATTGCAATTTTGTAAAATAATATGTTGTTTCACTTTCAATCTTCAGGAAAAGAATAACTAAAAATGCTCCAAATTTTGCTGTACAAATTCTCGGTTGATGCATACACACGTACTGTCTGACCCTGACCTATAAATAAGGCCAGCGATCAAGTCTAGATGCCATGTGTACATGTGAATTATAATTAACTTTTTTTCTGCTGGGAATTTCATTAATCTCCTATATTTCTTTGCTAAATTTGGTAAACATGTTTAAAAATGTAGGCCTAGTACTAGTATTAGTAAGCCTGCAGTAGGGGCCCTCAGTACTACTATAGTAGTACTTAACATGTACCCAAAAAAATTCTGGCCGTTCCCGATAAGACTAAGCACCCGTTTTCCACTGTAAATGCACTTCTTAGCCGGTAGAAAGTTCCTTTTTTCTATATTTTTATTTGACATTTCGAAGAAATTTTAACAGATATTACTCTTGATCAATTAAGCAGTAAATCTCACCAAATCAACTCATTAAGTTCTTTATTAAGGAATTACAACAATTGACACGACTTACCTCATTCTGTTTCGTTAGCTTGAATGATCAACTTTTCCGACTTTTCTTGTACTTCATAACTTGGCGCTTTTTCTCTTTTCTCCCTTATGCGCATGCTTCATGTTATAGCCGCGTCCACATTGCCACTACTTGTGGCATGAGCGCATGCGTCGAAACGAATATCGTCTGGTTCACTTTCCTTGTGTTCTGGTTCGATGACGGATTGCAAACGTTTCACGTAGGCTTCAAGTATACGTGATCGGCGGCAAACGCGTATGGGAAGCCATGTGGGACAAACACCGCATAATATATCCACGTATTCATTTGAATATATAGGCGTATAAATTCGAACAAATACGTGTATATATTTTTAGTCAATCATAAGGTGTAAATATATCCGCGTATTCGCGTAAACACGAATTAATTCGAAACATATGAGGATTAATTCCTCAAAATGTTTTACTCAAAAGGTATAAACAAATGTCAGAATCTTGACCTTTTATCTCCAAATTTTGATTGTTAAAGTCAAAATCGTGACATAAAAGGTACAATAAAAAGCTCTACATTTTGTCTTTAAAGTCAATATTTGGAATATTTTAATATACTTGATAGGATGAAAAAAGATTTCTTTGACTTTTAATCTCAAATGTTGAGATACAAAGTCCAAAATTATGAGATGAAAAAAAAATCATCATTTTGAGATTTGAGGACAACTTTTTTCCTTCCTATGTTCCTATTAAGCCTCCGTGTGTAGTAGACGAACTTCCAGGGGTAAGATTGAGAAGGGTCGCTTAGCTTCCTTCATCCTGAAAAGAAGGCTTTCATGATATTTCCTACTTTTGACTTTTTAATTGTCGGGGTGTTGAGGGGTGTTGAGTTTGGGGAGTGATTGCCGCCCCCCCCCCCTGGCTAAGTCCATGCACACGTATTAATTCCAATATATATACGCGTATTAAGTCATGCTGTTGTCTAGATTTAGTACGTTGGCCAGGGCAGACTAACTTTGTCATCTCTCATTTATTGAACTGGTGAGGCTAATGTGGGTGACAGCTATAAGACGTGCCATGTATGATTTAATACACGTATGTATTCGAATTAATACGAGGAGATTAATCTTATTAACAAAGGGTTATATTATGCGGTGTTTGTCCTATATGGCTTTGCCATACACGCGGCGCCGATGCAGCTTTACTGGATCGGAACGGCCGGTGTTATATTCATATATGAAACATTTGCAGTGTTAAGTGGTTGCAAAGGATCACTGCATGCGGTGTAACTATAATTATGGTTTAAATAATTAACACGTAATCCATAAGTCCAAGCGGATCTGTTATTAGGATTATGTTATAGAACGATAATCTGACGGCAAATTGAATTTGCTTATCTATTACCGAGAAATTTCCAGCTAACATTATGAACAGGTCACTCCAAATTACGTCTTAAATACGTACAGTAAGCGATATCGGCATGACGCCTCCGGCTCCCCGGCGGTATGCTGCTTACTTGCCGCCGGTGGCATCTCGGCCCTCATCCGCCGGCGGTAAACCGCTCCTTTACCGAGGGCGGCTTGCCGGCTGCTCACCGCCGCCGGGCCGAAGGCCGACGTCGGCAAACCGCGTGTTAGCCGACGTCGGCCCACCGGCGGGTATGAAGCGGTTTGCCGATATGCCGCTGATATGCCGCCGG
>KN887581.1:32897-60093 GCA_000934455.1 Apostichopus parvimensis | reverse complement strand
GAAGCGGTTTGCCGATATGCCGCTGATATGCCGCCGGTGGCCCGGCGTCGGCTTGCTGGCTGGGAGGGGGGGGGGAGGTAGCCAGGCCCGAATGGGGGTCTCCACAAAGAAACAAATCACACCTCATCTGGTGCTTCTTGGGGCGCTGATTATGAATCTGAGATTATTTAGGCGGTTTTTCCAGTACATAGTAACACTACTTATTATGACCGTTTTAGATTTTTTGAAAGTGACCCCCCTATCACCCCGGGGAAGTAACGCACCTACAAGTTTCATCCTATTTTGGAAAGGGGACACCCTAGCGGTTGTACCCTGAAAAGATGGGGGAAATCGGACTGACCTAGTAACCATGGTAACGCTCCAAAGTATAAAAGTCGGTATTTCCACATATATAGAGTAATTTAGTGTAAGACAAATAGGTTTATGAATTTTTATTAATTAACCGAATATGCAAATGAGCTGAAATTTGTATGACGTCATCAATAGGATGTAAAGGACCGGTAAAAAAGTTTGAAGAAGCCCCCCAAGTTTTGCACGGGGGGAGGGGTCTCCCACCCCCCAAAATTCCACCAGCCAATTTTCACCAAAATGGCGCCAATTTGTCGAGGGGGTGCAGGGGTATCTAAAAAAATCAATTTCGACACCGGGGAAGTATTATTTCGACACCGGGGAAGTATTATTTTTATAATATGTTGTCACGTCCCGACTGTCCATTTTCTTCACGTCCCGATAGTCTTCTGTCACGTCCCGATTGGGCACTTTCACGTCCCGATCGAAAAATTTCACGTCCCGATAAGGCATTCTCACGTCCCGGTCGTCCACTTTTGTACTTATCAATTTTGTCACGTCCCGGTCGTCCATTTTGACGTTCCGACTGGGCATTCTGACGTCCCGACTGGGAATTCTGACGTCCAGAGTGGGCTCTGGTCTTAACCTGCTGACAACATCTGTAAAGGAAATAATGTCCTCTAAACACAATACCATTCCTGGAATAAAAACAGTTTCACCCAGACAATGTTTTCATCGTGTCCACTGCAGAGTCTGTGTTTGTATGTGTTTCACTAGTCATCCTGTGGAAAGTTTTATCATAAAAAGATGAGAGTGACGACAAAAATACTTTCACAAAGATCAACATGCTTTCACATATACTGCCATTAGTCCCGCAACCCTACCTTTTTCAAGTCACTTCTAACAGTTGGATGACTGACATCTCCCACTTCACTACCCACTTGAGTAATGTCTCCAGAAAGGATTTAATCCACCAACGGAGAGGAGAAAATTGAAGGCGATTCCCCACATTCAACAATACATAGAGCTCTCATCTCTCCCATCATTTTATAGAGACCATTCTTGTATTTGTAAATACATTCTTTGAAAACCATGCCATTTGGTGATGCTTCATGCAGGTAGAAAAAAAGAAAAAGTAACATTGCATAAGTGACAAAAAAACAAAACAAAACATGACAATTGTTACAGAGTGAAATGAAAGATGGAATGATGCTTTTGCAGAAATGCCTATTTAAAACCCTTTACATCAAGGTCACATAAGGGACTTGAATTACAGTTTGCCCTTGACTGACAAGCCATTCAGATTTTGACGATTGATTGCAAATGGCCTTCATGAAGGCTTGCACACTTATTACACAATATTGCTACTCCTGAAAGGGCACCTTATAATATGTCTTGGCGTTGCCATGTAAGAGACTTGTATTAATGTAAAGCTGCATGGCAGCCTGTATCCTAGTTAGCTACAGGACATGAAGAAGCATAATCTACCTTCAAGCATCCCACTCTCTTGACACATGGCCTTCATGAGCAGTATGAAAAACTGTCGTCGAGGACCACCAAGGTCAGCAGCATCTTCCTCGTACTCATCTGTACTGAACTTGACCTTCAACATTCCTTTCTTTGACATGAAGGATTTTCTTCCAAAATATGGAAGAGAGGTTTTCCAGATGTTGTTCCTGCTGATAGTAATATTTCTATGTGGCCCATGAACGACCTGGTCACTATGTGCTTGAATAAGCCCTGTGATTGCCTCAGGTGTCATTTCAACCTTTCCTGTGCTGTGAAAATTGCAAGACTTTCCTGAATTTTATTCCAATATATTTGGCTAGGAGCGCAAGTGCTGTTCCAAAAGGTTTAGTCGGATGGAGTGGGGGAGGGGTGAGGGCATGGGTGCCAGGGGGATGCTAATTGTCATTTAATGTGATTCATTATTTGCCAAGGAGGGAGAGATACTACTGGTAATTAGAGACAATGCAGAAAATTTAGGTCCTCTTAACTGTTAAAATAAAAAAAAAACAGAATGCAAAAATCCATTGTGGTTTTGATGATGTAACATGAGCAGTTTTCTTCATGAATCTGACAAAATGTATAGTGAGGGTGTACATGTTTACAAGGGTTTCAATATTTGACCTAATGACTTTTGTCCTCCACCAAAACAGTAGGCTTCTATTACACAATGTGGTACTCCTACACAGCAAATATGAGGTCTGCCCATGATCACCTTCTTGAGATATTGTGTTTACAAGGTTTTCACAATTTCACCCCTGGTCACCCCAAATGACCTTTGACCTGGCATAACCTGACATAAGCTTCTGTGGTGTGTTTCAGTATGAAAACCTGGGTCAGTCATATTTTGAGAACAAACAAATACTACCTTGCATGGGTCCATTCTTGCCTGGGATCATATTGTTCATACTCATTCAAGCGTTCTTGTAATGCCTGTTCCAGTGCCGAATCAGGATCATCCCGAAATTCAACAGGCCTGTATTTTGATCGAATTATTTGTTACAAGATCATCATTCTTAAACATTTTAATCTTGAGTTACAAAAGTATGTGTGACAGAGTACATGCAAAGCAATACTCATTTAGTAAAAGTGATACACTCCAAAGGCAAAACTGATTGAAAATTAAAACTGTATTGATCACTTGGGTATATTTGTATCAGA
Source organism: Apostichopus parvimensis (assembly GCA_000934455.1). Lineage (NCBI taxonomy): Eukaryota > Metazoa > Echinodermata > Holothuroidea > Aspidochirotida > Stichopodidae > Apostichopus > Apostichopus parvimensis. The sequence goes on along the minus strand of KN887581.1, from coordinate 57,138 downwards.
GCATCAACTGTAAAGTTGCCTACACAAGGTTTTAATCATGAAAGTAACTAAAAAAGATGAAATGACTAATACAATAAAATAAGTAAAATAAAATAAACCAGAAGTTAAAGTCAAATAAAATAACATAAAATAATATCATTGAAGGTTCAGCATTCCATAAGTCAGTACTTTGTTAGAAAGAAAGTATTGGCATGATATGTTTCAACACTTGAGGTCAATGTTTGCAAACAAAGTGTCCAGAAAAAGAATGTGCCCTGCATTTTTTCTATTTATTATGAACTAGGAATTTTTAACCGCTGACCAATTCATAAAGTATTGACTCTGGTTTCAATGACAACAGTTTACTTCCAAACCAAAAATGAGGGAAAATAAATCCACTCATTCATGACTAAAACTTGCATGCTTTCAAAATTGACATACATGGCCACCAGGGTAATGTTTTTCAGACTCAATGTCAAATGAAAACTTGCAACATGTTTGGAGTGGCTCTGAACATAGTTAGTCAAGGCAATACCTTTTTTTGTTCTGGGATAGAGAATTAATGACAAGTCTCATCATTATTCTTTGCACATTAAAGTACCAATCCACTTACACAAAGTCACGTGCAATGAATGGGAGCTGATGCACCTGATCCATGCTTTCACTAAAGAGAAGAGGGGAAAACAGAGAAAAGCACATTTTAATGTCACCCACTGAATGATGAAAGGTACTTAAATTGCACTTATTGGCCAAATCATACACACTTCAATTGTTGTATCATGAGTAGTTGTGTTCAAAAATGAAATAGCACATAATTCCTAGGAGATTTGTGACATTATTTGCTATCTTGCAAATCTTATGACATACAATGATAACTCAAAATTCCAAAACCCAGTCATGATTGAAATTACAAACCTTTCACCTCTACCAAAGACATTAGAGCTCCTACACTGATTGTGATACATATACCACATAGATACTAAGCATGAGATTATTCCAAGCACCTTCCTGAGATACTGTGCAAATATGGTTTCTACAATTTGACCTCCACTGACCACTGGCGAGCTCCACTAAATACAGTGGGATTCTTGCTCTCCATAAGGTACATCCACACATTAAATATGAGACCTATGCATGTTTCCCTTCTTGTGGTATTCTGATTACAAGCTGGTGTCACACACACACACATATGGCTGCTTCATTTGCTTCTGCTGCAGAATAAAAACTAATCCACTAGCTGGTATGGTTTACCTTGAATGCCTTTCTAGTCGGTGGTCCTTGGGCAGCTTCCTCCGTTGGTTCTTCTATAACCTGGAATATCCAAAGAAGGATGGTATAATCTGTGTAATAATTTTCATATCAACATGGTACAGAGATAAAAAGGTGCTCATCGCTTTAAGTATGGGAAACACTTGGATCTAATTGTTTCACTATTTAATTCATACATTTTCAGTGTACAAGCTTGGTCATCAATTTCAGCTTTAATTCCTAAATTCATAATTGACCTGTCCATGTGTATTTTTATTGCCATGACATGTCTACAATGGTCAAAAACTGATATGGCAAATTAAAATTTACATTTGTGCTTCTCTGAGTCAACATTTTGTTTCACCCCCCCCCTCTCATTTTTTAGGAAACAATTACTTCCTCAATCCCTCAACCCAGTCTCCTTGATATTTCTATTAAATGTGCCATTTTCAATCTCTCTCCTTGACATACTTTAACGTCAAACTGTAAAATTCAAGCATACAATCTCCATGTTATGCGTAGTACAATTCACCTACATAACAAAAATAACATAACAAAATTAAATGGCAGAACTCTCATTCTGTAGTTCCTTTATTCCACCATTCTTAATGCTCAATGCAACCCCCACCATTCACATGAATGTATCTGCCCCCTCCCCACACCACCCACCCATATAGATCCACCTGGACCATGGTTGAGAAGCTCTTGCAAACACAAAGGTGCATGGAAGCACATTTATTTCAATAAACAATTCAAAATACATAGTGAGATAATGAGTAATTACATACAATTTCATTGTTTTGCTGATTAGCAGCTGAAGCATGATTGACAAACATGTTTTAGGCAGGATAAACAAAAGTGGTTTTGAAGTTGGCTTGTTAAAACACATTGATTGTTTCATGAGCAATGTCCAGCTGTTTACTTACAACAGTTGGAAGGTCTTCGTTGTCTTAAAACTGCAATCATGAGGTGAGCTGTTTAATTCAAGTGTTGTTCAACAGAAACAAGAACCAAATTCTTATTATACAGGGGGTCACAACACACACATACAATCACATGCAACCACACATAGCATGAAGCAAATTTTATAACAATTACCATGACATAAATATATAGTAACATTCGAGAAGAGTTGCCATATCTCAAAACATATTAAATATGATCAGAAACAAAATAAATGGTGCCCAGTAAAATGATAAAAGCAAACAATTACCTGTTCAGCATGAATTAAATGATGAGAAAACGAAGATGAAATTACACAACCATGCTTGATCAATGCACTGAAATAGAAAGATGAAATCTTAAATTTACCACTAAGAAACCTTTGTCTTATGGAATCTGAGGCTGATTGACCACAAAGAGCTACGTGGGACCTGAGCTGTGTGTGTGGAACAGTTCTCTCACACTTTTTGCACTGCTCCTTTAGCTCTACTGCATCATTTTTCACATACTTAAAGTGAGAAGACCAAAAAATTAATTTGAAGGAACATAGTGTCTCTACCAGCTCTTTCGCTAAATTTACAGAGAAATCAGAAATGATCAGGGTCTTTTAAAAAGGGCCCAATGCAATTTTCTGGTTCCTTGTCAAAGATGAAATGTCTTAAAATATCATGTGGAAAGTTTAAAAAATGACACAGATAATTTAGTCTATATAATTTAGACACGGTTGATTTAATTTCTGTATTCCCCCTCCTCCCTTAAGGCCAAGTGGAGGAGAAAGACTTAACACCCCCTCCCCAACTATGTGTTGTTCTCTGACTGAGCACATGCATAGTTTAACGAGGCTGTGCGATTCATTTTCTATGTAAGAGAGTTCACAGCAATAGGTGGAATCTCATACACAATGTTTTCAGGTTTAGACGTCTTAGACTCAAAGACTAAGTCCATCCATGTTGGGCAGTTGTTTCATCCATCTGGTTGCATGTGTGTTATAATCGTATGGGAGAAAATAGGGCACATAGGAACATCATGATTTGTGACATTCCTTTTTTAGAGTTGCCCACACACACAAGAAAGTAGCTATCAGATATTAGACGGAAATTATCTTTTTTATGAACCGTTATCCTAAGTTATGTGTATTTACCAACCCTTTGTAAGAGTAAACAAACCTTCAATCGGATCCGGCTGAGGTTAGACTGGATTGGGCGCACGTATATCCTTGCGGATCGGGCTGCTTCTCGTAAGGAAGCTACCCCGTATCCCTCTCATGGCAACGGGATGACGTTGAGGGGCCCTGTTGCTTCCAGAACACTTCAAGTCGTCGAAACCCCCAGCTTCAAGAAGTTTCGGATAATGCTGAACAAGTGTTTCTTTTACCTCTTCTGGGGATGAATATGCATCCATCGTAATTTTCTTTTCACCAAGTCCTGCCTCTTGTAGGACCTTTGTATGGAATGGTGATGGGGACTGAGACTGCAGAAAGACAAAAATGTTTTGTTGTTGATAATTTAGTCAGCAGTATTTCAGTGATTAAATGTAATCTATAGTGAGAGAATTTGACAGAATAGATCCTATTAATACAGGGAAAAGCATTAGTGTGACAATTAATTATAAGCTGCATTCACAACAAATGCTAAGGACCACGATAGGCTTTCTGTAATCTAAGTAATATGTGAGAATTTACTCAACATGGGTCTACAAAGTACCTTGGCAGACCACTTGCCTGCTTTTCTTTTCAATTTCAGATTGTTTGCTATTGTGACCAGATGAAATGTGTAAATGAGATATTACTTTCATCAGAATTTTTTACACTAGAGTTGTTCCATTTTCATTTGTTCGGATGGAGCAAAATACTGGTTAATTCAAACTAAGTAAGAGTCGGTGTCACTATTTTAGCAATTTCTCAATTAAAGAATTATATGCTGGATCTAGCAGCTGCCAGATAACTTACTACAGAGGTCATGACCATTGGAACACTTACATACAATTCAGTTATTGTTGTAATGTTAATGCAACAGTACAAAAAAAAAATAGACTTGAGACCAGACTCAAGTCCAGATTCCAGTATAAAAGCAGCAAATACTGAAAACACTAATTAAACTTACATTCTCATGTCTTTGACACCATTTAAATTGTCTGACTTTTAAGTTACTGTTGTTGTGTTGGACAGCCACAAAAATGTTAAGGTGAAGTTCTTGCATCTTTTCATTTTTTTGGCTGCTGTGGCAACACTGAGGTTTCTAAAGATGGATCGTCTCTCAAAACTTTAGATGGGAACAAAATAAAACGGATTTTAGCAGTTTCCATAAAGCAATATTTTCTTTTATAACATGCACCAGATATTTTTCTTTTCATTATTTCATTGAAAAGAAATGACTTTCACTTCATGGTGCATTGTTCTGAGATGAACTGAAACTATCTCATCTGTATCTTATCTGTGGCTGCTTAGGAACATGCAGGCCCTTCACAAAGATAATGAACTTATGGGCAATTTCTGTCTCAATCATCACAACCTTTCAGTTGCTAGAATACATAATGAAACAAGGAAGCCTACTTGCAATGGAAGTCAATTACACAGAGTACTTAAATGACTAACTCATTGCTAAATTGTGTAAATTTGTTATTATAAGGTAGGGATAAAGCAGATTGTGTGATTCAATTTACACAAATAAGAATGCATGGTCTACGCTACAAACCACTAGATGTTCAGGTGGACAAAATATGAATGATTCATTTACCTGGTTGACTGCTGGCATTTTAAATGCCTAAGGCTGCCCTACATCTACTTAGTAACTGTCATTGTTTCCCAACACTTGCAAGGCCCAAGTTTGCCAGATCTGTGCGGGATAGTTCCAGGACCCCCCCCCCCCCGGGGTGATATCGCGAAAACACAGTCATTGAATCCATCTGAAAGCAGCAATGTTAACCCAAACCATTACTTGAGAAAATTTGTATCTCTCAATCCTTTGCCATTATTAAATATCTGCTGTATTAATTGCCCCAATTATAGCACCTACAAAAGTTTTCTGATTAATATCTACCAGCCATGGTCGTAAAATGACCTGAGAGGGGGCTAATGCAGCAGACCTTTAAACAGTCATAATTATAGTTGGAAATGATAGCGCCAGAGCCTTTTCTTAACATATAGTATTTAGGGGGAAGGAGCGGCCTCCCCAGTCCGCTACCAGGCCCTTCACTCACCTCATTTGGCCCTCCAAGTAAAGATCACTGTTTTGGCATGTAAAAGAATAAACGATTACACATACCTACTTAAAAGTAATTTACACATGGCATTTTATGTCGTCTAGCTATGGCTACCATCAGAATGCCATAGTAAACTTTTAATATTTGTTTATAATAAATAAATAAATACATATTTGATGAGTTTTAATCCATTTCAGGTTCATGCTGATTAAATTTAGTTTGTTTTTAAGCTTTTAAGGTTTAACACCTCCCCCCCCCCCAGTTTTGCACATCTTTTGGCATTTGGAAATCTTTCTCCCTAAAAATAAGCAAAATCACCTCAATATAATACCACTACGCTCCGGGACTTGACCTGTCAGATCTTAGAGGCTCAGAGCATAGCAACCAGTATCCAAAGTCAATTGATGTATACTTTGGCCTACACTACAGAACGCTTACTGACGAAAGTGTCAATTTAGGGCTATGAATATGATATGAAAGAACTTGACACGGCAGACATTTTGTGGTCAAATTCTGCTCAATTGTACGTTGTGTAGGCACAGAACAGTAAATAATTTTAAATCATTACATTTCTGAGGAACAACACATATGAAAAACGAATACATTTGAGTGATTTCGATTTTTCGTTCATAGACATCGTTAACCAAATCCTTGCTAGTGCGTCAATTATGAGCCCACCATGCTACTACTACTACAAGTAGTAGTACTCAATAGGCCTAGTCTAGGGTATGCTAGCCTCTCGGTCAAAATGATTAGGCCTAGGCTAGGCCAACGCAAAAAAAGTGGGCCTCCTTGCGACGAATATTACTACTTTCCAAATTAGTTATTCCTGCTTATGGTCTATGAGTTACCTGTTCCCTTACGAAGTTACGGGTGACATCTTCAGCATTGTCTATCCCCAACGCATGAATTATTTCTTCCATCTTATTTCTTTTGAACTCTGGAAGTGGAAACTTTCATTGCATGTGGTTTTCGGTGTACGTGACGTAAAAAGGGGAGGGGCGCCGCAAGCACGAGTTCAATGAAGCGGGAACAACAGCGTTCTACAATAACAGCGCTGGGTTCGAGGCGGGAGCACAGACGTGCACGGTAAATAGGCCGCGCCTACTTAATGTATACGTGAATAGCCATTGTAAAGGGGAGGACGAATTCTAAGTAGGCGGTCGCTCAGCATCGACCGGCGATTTGTAAGTGGACGATTTCTGAGTCAACGGCCATTTCTGAATGAGTGGTGTCTGTACTTGAACGGCGATTTAAAAATGGGCGGCTGTTGCAATTGAGCAACGATCTCTGAGTGAACGGTTTCTGGGTGAACGACCATTTGTAAGTGGACGGCGCCTCACGTTCACCCTTTCCGCGTTCCATACTATTGGGCATGGAATATCATTGCAAACTATGCCCATCAAAGTGTATGAAGGGGAAAAAAATATGTCAGTTCGCTCAATAAACATGTTGAAGAATTAAAGAGTATCAATGGAATCTTTTGAGGTTTAACATAAGCCAGTTAGTTGTTTTACAGTTGCTCCATGTTCATTTCAGGTCTAACACGGAAAGCTTGATAGGTGGTGGAATGATAGTTAACAAATGTTGTAAATTGCTCTGCCAATTTACCAGACATGTATGTAAAATGTTATATTTGGGACATTCCATATATAAATGGTGCCTTTTTGGTGTTATTGTTACAATGGCAATCAGTACAAACAAAACTTTATACTGAAGGTTCTAAAATTCAATGATTTTTTGGTTACTTTCAAAGAATAACAACAGTATGTTGCTTCATTGCAGTGTAATTGATAATGTTATCAACTTACTGAAATATGCAAGAAACAAGAAAAAGTTAGGTGGTTACATGTAGAAAGATACAAATATGTCACTAAATTTGTACCCCTAATTTATGCAATGACCTAGTATTTACATTCACTAAAATAATTAACAAAATAACAGACACAGCACTGTTGTATACGCACATGTTTACCATGTCTCGGTATTGAAGTTGAATAAGTGAAACTGACCATCAACCTGCAAGTATTACTTACAGCCGTTTTTTTGCTTCTTAATTTCTGGTTTACCAATGTCCTCAGTATCTGTATCTGCAGCAGAAAACCCATATGCAATGACATTGTATGTTGTCTTTGGAAAAAAAAGAGGGGCCTCCGTGGACCATGATCACTGCGATCATAGTCCCTGCCACCTTGTACAAGTCTTGGTTGAAATCTGGAATCAGGGGCAGAAAACAAGGAAGTGGCCAATGGTTTGTAAGTATTAACAGGGCAATAATAAAAACATCAAATTGTACTAGTGTACTACCACTTAAGATGATAGTGACAATTGTTGTAAAATTACACTGAAATAGCTGGACTGTACAATGTTGTCAGTGCAAACTACGAACCGTAAACTTTTGTAAAAATATTTTCATGCAATATCATTGCAGCACTACTACAACAATAATTAGTATAAATTATCTTTCAAATGAGTTCAAACCAAACATTACACTCCTCTACGTGATTTACACACTATGTAAGAGAGTGTTAATCATGTAACCAGCATGCGCAAGTGCATAGTAGTTTTGATGGTGCATCAAAACTATTTTTTCTTTATATATGACTTACTGTATAGTGACGGTGTACAAAATACTAATTGATGTTACTACACTCTAAAAACGTCCTGGTGAAATAATCCTGGTTACCTCAAAGTGACACCATTGGGGTTAAAATATTAGCAGCCAACCCGTATCCTGGTTAGCCTGATGTGAATTTTATCACGCTCTAACTTTTAACTACTTTCCTGGTTGAATTCAGTGATGTAATTTCGCGGGCTTTTCATAACTAGCACAGTGTCGGTCGAAAGAGTTGACATGAGGCCAGAAACTATGGATGAGTTTGTTCAAGAAAAATTAGCAGAATGGAATCTATCATCACTGAATGACATATTTGAAGGTAAAGTTTGTTTTGATTATTGTGATGCAGAAAGGTTTGACCTATTTTCTTTGAAATACGTGCGATTGTCTTAACAGATGTTCGGTAGGCCAATGAAGTGGGCTAACACTAAGTTGACTTGCAGGGCTAGGCCCAACGTTAGGACAGGTCTAGCGATGGATAAGCCTATACATTGCTAGCCGTCGAACAGGGCTGTGCTTTACTTTAGTACCTTACATTTTGCACAGTCCTGTTCGAAGGCTAATATAATGCAGACAATGCCAAGGCTAGGCCTACGTTAAACCGGTTGCCGTGACTTATGCCGCCCTGTAAATAACTGCCCTAAAAAGGAGCGAACCGCCACTAAAAATGGTTACTCTTGTGTGTTTTTGCAATATTTTACGACAGAAATTGAGCCTACTGTAGCAACTATCATATCACGTTTGCAACTCTCGTTAGTTTGTGCATAGGCTACGCATAGCCTAACAGTATTAGGCTAGGCATGCTGATACTAATGGCTAAGCGTATAATAATATTAGTCCCCAATGGTAATTGTTACAAAGTTAGGCTAGGACTATGTGTCAGGCCTATAAACGTGTTAAACTAGTCTATCTAGCCTAGGCCAACTTACAAATACAATTACACTTCAGGGAATAATTTTTTCAGTATCGCATCTCATTTTGCTACACAATGTGGTAAAATTTTACAGAAATGGAAAAATGTGTACCAGTTTTTTGCATGCATAACATTTGGGTTTTCAACGATTTTACGCTATAGAACTGCCAAAAAAATCAGAACTGCGACGCAAAATTTCAACACTAAATTATTCCCTGCACTTACAGGGATAGGCCTAGTATTGCAGTGAATATCAATGAGCTAGCTTACTTTGATATATACGAGTTTTGTTTGCAAAAAGTTATTTGGAAATTTGGAAAGGTTTTAGGTCACAGAGTTATGTTTAGCCACATTTGGCCAAATTATTAGTTAACAATGGCATGTTTTTCAACACTTAATGTTTGGGCCAAACTCTTACTGTTAGGCCCAAAAGTAAAGTTTCTGGTGTAATACATCTGTACATCATTCCGTAGTGATCTAATGAGTGACAGTTTTTATTTTGACATGATTATAGAATAAAAAATTTTTTGTAGATGGAGCTTCAAATCCGAAATGGTTCAAAATGTTTCATTTCATTTTTCCATCAATGCTCTTGGTGGGGGAACTACATTCAATCGTACTGTACCAAAGGGATTATATTTGAACCATGTTTCACTATTTTTTCTTCACAGGACTTGATCGATGAGGAAGCTTTCTTGTTGCTAGACGAAGCAGCCTTAACAGAAATGGTGAAAGCGGTAGGACCACGAAAAAAGTTCCTGAAAAAATTACAACAAGAACAGGTACATGCTATTTTCGACTGACAGACAGTGAATTGTTAATTTTAGTAATCATGGGATATACTTGTTCAGTATGTGACCTGGTTGTCCATGGAAATGGCAGTTCACTTGTTTGGCATTTTAAAAACAGACATGCTCTTTTTGCTGGTTGAATGTTTACCCGTCCAATTGCCTGTGGCCAAGATGGCTGTTTACAGACATTCAACTGCTCTCAAAAGGCATGTTGAAAGGAACCATCATATCCTTGAATTTGGTGATGTGAATGAAAATGTTGCACATCCTGTCATTGATATCATTCAGGACGTCCCTGGTGAGGACCCTGAGGCTATTCCTCCTAACGTTGATGGTGGTAATGAACATGTACTTACTAAGGAAGATGTAACAAAGTTGGCTGCATCAACTTTAGCTAAGTTGAAGGCATCATGCAGTGTCGTTCAATCTACAGTTGATCATGTGGTCTCTGAAACATCAACTTTATTCTTTGATGTTATTAATACATTACAATTCAATACAGCTGAGTTACTACAAGGTTTAGGGATACATGAGGATGAAAGGAAGACTCTCATGAATTTGTTTGCAGAACATCAATACCCATATGAGCACTTGGAAACTGCTCATCAACAATATCAATATTTTGTACAAAGTGGCTATTTTATTAAACCACGTGAAATACCATTCGCTGTTGCATATTACCCTCGCAATAATGCACAAACTGGTCATGTTGTTCAAGTAGCAAAGCATGTTACCTTCCAATACATTCCGCTGCGTGATCTTTTAAAATGTCTTTTGGAAAGTAAGGGATTCATGAGAACTGTTTGCCACTACCAGCCTAGTAATGATGAAGTGATGCGGGATATTCACGATGGAAAGTTCTGTAAAGATCATGAGTTCTTCTCTAACCAATTGAACATCAAACTTCTTTTGTACACTGATGAGTGCGGGATTACCAATGCACTAGGGTCGAAGGCAGGTTTGCATAAAATTGGAGAAAGTTATTGCACAATACTAAATTTACCCCCTCAGTTTCGTTCTTCGCTGTGGAACTGTTTTCTTGTGGCATTGTACAACGCTGGGGATGTGAAGACTTATGGATTTCACTCTATTTTGCAACCTCTCGTGAATGACATACAGATGCTTGAGAGAGATGGATTGCAAATAACAACAGATGCATTTCAGGGGTTTGTTGACATTAGTGTCGCTCAAGTTGCTGGGGATAAAGTTGGTATGAATGGAATCTGTGGCTTTGTGGAGAGTTTCGTCACCAATCACTTTTGTAGGCATTGCAGAATGCATAGGAATGATATGGAAAATTCATCAGTATCAAAGCCTGAGCTACGTCGCAACTTGAACAACTATAACGAAGATTTACGTCGTAATGACCCAGCCTCTAACGGTGTCAAAATTCCATGCCTTTTAAATGATCTGGCACACTTCCATGTAGCAACTAATTATGCACCTAATGTAACGCATGACTTACTGGAAGGCATATGTGGTCTTGAAGTTCATCTTGTTTTAGGAAATTCAATGCAGGACGGATTCTTTGATCTTGACTTACTTAATAGCAGAATCAATAGTTTTGACTATGCACCTCTTCATTAAAAAACAAGCCTTCCCCGATATCCCGCAACAAAATTCAGAACCCATATAGGCCATCTGGACAGACTGCATCCCAGATGTGGTGTCTTATACGCTATCTTCCTCTTATGATTGGAGACAAAGTTCCGGAGGGTAACACTCACTTAGAACTGATTCTTATGCTTTTGGAATGTATGGACTTCATCTTCTGCCCAGAAGTTACAGCAGATGAAACACTGTTTCTTAAACATCTTATTCAAGACCATCATAATCACTGTTTGAATCTATATCCAGATCGAAATTTGAAGCCTTAACACCACTTCATGACCCACTATCCACAACAGATGCAATTACTAGGACCATTGATCAATTATTGGACGATGAGGTTTGAAGCCAAACATAGATTCTTCAAACGTGTTGGTCACATAGTTTGCAATTACCGGAACATACTAAAGACTCTGAGCGAACGACAGCAAATGTTCCTCTGCTATAACATGATCAGTGGAGTAGATCTTGTGCACAGAGATGTTGAGGTGGGGCCTGGTTGTTCAACCATATTGGTATCACTGGATCGAGCATAATTCTTGAGTAGGGAACTTGGTAATGTGATCGAGAGGAGCCAATATTTCAGCACATCATCTATGTCATCTGTATTGACAAATGGTGTGAAATTGGTCACAGAGTCTTGGGATACTGTAAAATATGATAGACACACACATACTTATGCTCTACAACAGATTGCAGAACCTGCTTGGTCTGTGATATCAGTAAACAAGCTGTACGACCGTGAACACTACCATGTAGCAAAGTCATACCAGGCCACTGAACTTTGTTATGTTACTCTACGCCATAGAATTCCTTCAGCGATTAATTTCAAAGCTTTGACGTAGACTCCCTTTGTGTATTGTGCTTTAATTTCTCCAACTTTAGACACCTGCTGTAATGAACGTCTCCCTTGATTATGTACCAGACCTATTTCTCCCGACTACATCTACTCCAAAGAGATCATCACTGGACCCTACAAGTGACGATTCCAGCCTTGTGGAGAACAGTGTCCCACTGAAAAAGTTAAAATGTTACCATGGAGAGGTCATACCTGCCTTCGTGAGTATAAAATACATTTCTGCCAACTTGTCAAGCAGTGTACTGTATGTACATTTATGGGCCATTAAAGATTTCCCAAATATCACATTATCTGGCATGAAATAATCTAGTGCAGGAAGTTCTCTTGTAATGTATCTGAATGACTATGAATTGTAAATTTGGTCTTTTGCCAAAATACTTAAAGCAATACTGTTCTTCAGCAAAAGACAATCAGGCTGGCATATGGCATACAGTAATATTCAGTATGGTACAGGTAGTAAAAGTGTAGTGCAATGGAAAATATATTTATTTAATTGCCTGAGTCAACATTCTTCAAATTGCAATGTGTTCAGCATGTGGCAGATCTCTTACAGCTACAGTGGGTCCCCCAAACCGTACAATTTTAAATTTGGATAGCTTTTAATCCTCATGAAAGGAAAATCCATCCAAAATGTTTTGAGAAAGTTTAAGCTCCCTGGTGCTACAACTGCAGTCATGTACTGTGTCACTTGAGCAGGGTTGCTTTAAATTGAGTTGCCTTCTGAGTTTCTTTACAGAACAAAATACAATTCTGCAAATCATACTAGATCCTCAGTGTAAATCTGCAAAAGGTAACCAACATCAATTCCCACAGATTAAATAAAGGCAAGTCAGCGAAAATAAAATAAAAAGAGTACAACATGCACTAAGTCAAATGACAGTTTTACCACAAATTTATAAAACTTGTGTGATTTATGTATTATGTGAAGGTTACAGTATATTATTTCATATCAATTTATCAAAACAACTGGTTTGGTACAACATCAGCTGTCATTATATTATTGTCTCTATTCAATTTTTAAAGAGTGTCAAGAACAATTCTCGAGAGCCACTCATCAGAAGGCGGAGATAATATAAAGGAACTAGAAAGTGGTGTGCTCAGTAGGAAGAGAAGGCTGAAAATGGTACAGATTCTTGTTGCCTACATGACAGGTTAGTACCTTTACTACATTATATGAGAGAAAGAATGTTCACTCATTGTCTCTGCCATATGGGATTTGGGCGAAACTTGATTCATTTCAGGTTCAATCTTTGGAATAATTTACTTCACTCCTCACTTACCTGTCTGTTACACTGCTGCACATCTAACTACCGTGATAGTGACCTCTGGTAACCTTTGCCACAGCCCTCACTGCCACAGCAACCATCATTTTATCCATACATCACCACATCATTCTTTTTTATCTTTAAGACATCATTCCAGATAATCAATCTCACCACGACTGTATTGGAATAATGTAAAATAAATATGTAGAAATCAGCAATTAATTTAACCCCAAAATTATACTTTCTTAGTTAGTGGATTGTATGGATTTTTTTCAATACAAGAGGGTGGGCGCAAGGGTGACAAGTGGATGGCCAGCCTGGGGAGGGGTATTGTTGCTTTTAGAAGGGTGATTTGTTTTCCATTTATTTACTATTATCTTTGGAAGCTTGTAGAAGTCGATTACAAAGGCACATCTGGTCTTTGTATGTGTACAAGAAGGGAGACAATGGACAAAATTAAAAGGGCCTGTGACTGGAAATGTCATGTGAAAGGTGAAAAATTATTTATAAACACAATTAGTAAGTCCCACATGAAAACATGGGGGGGGGGGAAGAGCGGAACATTATCAGGCTCTGACTAGTAGTATGTCATGAACCTTAGCAGTATCATTAGTTCCCTCTTACTTGCAGACAGGGTGGAGTGGAGAGGGAAACTGTTGGGTAGAGGCAAAATAATGAAAAGCACAAAGAAAAGGAAAACGTACAAGATTTTATCACTGCTAAGTTCTTTTCATTGTGTCCTGTCACAGTGAACAGCAGAAGAAGGCAAGGTATAAGGGTATAGGCATAAATAGAGTGATTGATGGGGGGGGGGGGCCGAAATGTGGTGGAGAAGTGTAAGCTAGGGTTATACAAGGAAGAAGAAGAAAACTTTCATACATCTATATAGTATTCTATAGCAGAAGTGAGTACAGGGGCCAAACTTTTATAAACAGTACTCGTTGAAAGCAAAATAGCAATTAAAACTGCACATCGGGGCAGGCTGACGAGGGGATAACATACATTGTATTTTATCATCATATCCGCTTGCCTGACGAGAGTGGTTGAGGAGGCTATACCTGATGGCTTCACAGGAAAATATATAGGCTACAATTCTCCATGCTCTTGAGTACAATGCGTTCATTTTCCCCATTAAAAACGTCTAAAGCCGCTAGCAAGAATACCCATGCTCGGTCGCTGTTTATTTGCTGTTTATTTACGGTGTTACACAGCGGTTGTGACCAAATGTTTTTTCGGCATGTCTGAAGACCATCAGCCAGTATATAATGGTTGGCAATGAGTGATCGTCGCTGATTAAAATGGTGACGGGTAGAGTCGTTTGACGAGATATAGTACTTCTTACTGATAACTCGTAATATAGAATTCTTTTTCTCGTGAAAGTAGATTGTATACAGCTCCCGGTAACATCCCAAAATACAACATCTTTTCCACAAATATCGTGCCATGCCCGCATCCCATCCTCAGTGAAGCAAATGACAAACAGTGGTTTAATGGATATATGCTGAATGTATCCAACGATGTTTGCATCTGCATTAACTTCCAACTTCTGTTTTTCCATTAAAGTTATGAAACTTTTCAACTCGTCTATATCCATACGGTTGTTGGCCCTGGACTCACTTGAAAGCTTTTGATAAACGTGATGAGTGATACCGATGCCAAGTCTCGATTGCCCGATTCATAAACTGAATTATCGATCGTCGATAATTTCTTGATTTGTAGTTCCATCGGTTTTACGGATCCTACTGAAAATGTTCATAAGATATCTCTTCTTTCTGAACGTCGTATATGCCGAGCTTTGATATCTTCTTTCGAATGATGGACGTTACCGTAATAAACAATACTCCCATTCAGCAAGTTATTAACTTCCATTTTCAAGTTGCACTGGCAATTGTCGAATTGGCATTTGCCCAGAAAGCGGGACCCTTTCGCTTCCTCGGTAAGGATTTACTTACTCTGTGCTACTGAAAATTAAATGAGCAGTAGGGATTTGCTTCTCGCACGATCTTTTATACAGGCTTTTCCCACTTTCCTCGGCCAAAAGGTCTGCCCATTTGGGTTTCCTTTAAACGTATCGAGGCCTTTTTAGGGAAAACAAAGGAAACCTTCTTAGGGAGGACTCGATTAAAAAATTTAATTGTGTCCTTGCGAGGTTTGCTCTTTGTAGCGAAGTTCTCTTGTTCATGAACTTTTCTGGAATGGTATTTTTCTTCATATTCAAGATCTTCAATGTCCTGTTGACCCGCAACAATTGGTTTGCATTCTGTTGAAAGTTCGACATAATATGTATGGTGTGGCGGATAACTGTCTACAGTTTCGTGTAAATCATCGTAGTCTTTGTTTGAGTTGTGCGCACTTTTCTCGATATTAGTATCGACGCAGTCAACGCTCGGAATTTTTCTTTTTCTTTAGATGCGAGGTCTTCGTTGTCCTGTATGGAGTACGGTATTTTTTTAATATCGTTCTTGCATGTTCTCCTTTCTGCAAAGGGTGTTTCTGCATCACTTTGCTGTTCATAATTTCGAAAAGGGTCATAGTTATGTTCATCATTTCGAAAAGCGTCATCTATCTGTTCATCATTTCGATTAGCATCATCGTTTTGTTCATCATTTCGTTAAGCGTCATCGTTATGTTCATCATTTCGATTAGCATCATCGTTTTGTTCATCATTTCGTTAAGCGTCATCGTTATGTTCATCATTTCGATTAGCATCATCGTTTTGTTCATCATTTCGTTAAGCGTCATCGTTATGTTCATCATTTCGATACACATTATCTTTTTGTTCATCATTTCGACAACCGTCATCGTTCTGAGGTTGTACGAGAATTGAATCGCGCAGTCAAATTCTACGGTTCGCTGAAAAAGTGGGAAGAGATTCACTTCGGATTCCCATTGTCGTCCAAAATTCTCTGACATTGTCATTACAGTTATTCAAACCACAAACATAGTGAATTTTCTCATCATTTACAATGTGTGTAGGAATCCCAACACATTTGTAATCGTACCACATTTTGCATCTTTGGCATTCTATGTATTGCAAAAGTTCGTTGTAAACTGTTCGACAAATTCAATCAGCTCTCGATGAGATGTCCACTCATCTGTATAGCGTTTGACTTTCCGAAAACGTTTCGACACACTTATCATTGTTTTTTCTTCTAGTAAACCGTTTGTTGGTTCTTGACTATTATGCAATGTTTCTTTAGCTTCCAGTACACTTCGGACATTCCCTCGATTTTCTTCCCATATCGTATACAACCGATGAACAGATTGCGAATGTTTGCTCCTAGGCCATGACAATTTCAAATCGATTCTCTTCCAAAACTTCTTATCGAATGGAGGGATAAATCAAGCTGATTTGAAAAGTTCTTTTGATATCGCAGAGCGAACTTCGTTATAACTTACTCTGTTGCGCGATTTTGCTACTCTCTTGTGTGTTTGTTTCGTCTGCTTGCTTCCATTTTTCATATGTCTATCTTTCGCTCCTCCCTTAAGGGTGCCGCCAGTCTTCGTTTGGTGTACGAGATGGACAATTGTAGCACTTGATACATACTTTGGATCCAATTCTTGTATGTCCAAGGTACGTTTCTGCTCTTTTTTTGCGTACTGCCTCATCCAACAATGCAACAATCGTTTAAGGAGGAAAATATACAAATTTGATATCATAAAACAAATATGTATACAGGTTATTTCCAGGTTCCAATTGTGTGGCCTTATTTAATCTATGAATCACACCCGGAGCTTATGATATTATTACTAAAATGGTATTTAACCTAATGGATTACAACTGTCTTCGTATCGCATCTTAAAAGAATATGATATGTTATGGCCCAGTAGCAGTAATAATTTAAAAAAAAAAAATGTGGGGGAAGGTACCAAGGTAGTTCATTAAGACATTAATTTTGGTTTTGCACAAAATGATTGAAAACGACTTGGGGAGTGATAATATTAAATGTAGTTATGATATCAAAATGGACGAAATCTAATGTTGTTCCCACTAAAACTAGTATAATAGCTTTTGAAATTGCCGTATACAATTATGAAAGACTCTGTTCTGGATTTTTTGAACGTTTGCAAAAACTTGTCCTAACTGCATGGTAACTAAGAGAGTTTGATTTAAAAAAAAACCACATTTTTGTGGTTATGAGACTTGACATTTTCATTTGAAAATGTGACCTTAGTTTCACTGCCGTTAGATTTTGACCGGGCAATTTAATAGGCTCTCCTGGTTGGTCAAAGGAAATTTGAGCTGTGTGAGTGACTTTTCCACGCTTCTTTGCTTTGTTAATCTTGTCGAATTGATAACGTAACACATAGGCTATGGTCCCAGACTAATAACCTCGAAAGGTGAAGAAGAGGGCAGTGGCAAAAAAGGAGCGGCAGTCGTACTAAAGGGCGGATTTTCACTTGTCGAGGATTTGTCATTGTCTTGTTTTTCGTTTTACGCTAAATCAGTAGGATATCTATCAGAAATATATGTTTTTCCTCCTGTAAGTTCTAGATTGATTAATGGCATTAAGGGGTACATTTTATCACTGTTGCAACACCTGGTCACGTATCGAAAATTGCGGGCACTCTGTTAAATGAAGTCGTCGGATCACATGTTCAGATCCTAAACTGAATGGCTATGATCAGTAACTCTTTTATTATTGAGATGAAGTTATATGCAGCGTCTTGTTGCTTGTGTATGGTAAAGACATATCAGTTCAAACTTACCTCTGAATGCCTTAAACTTGACATTTCCTTTGGTAGCCCATGGGAGAGGATGAGGCGATAGCAACTTCGTCTGAACTGATTCATCTATAACCCTGAAGGATTCGGCCACAAGATCGTTGACCAGCTTAAACAATGCAATGTCGCTGAGGTGAGCAGCATCGCCATGTGCCCAATGCTCCGTATATAATTTGCAGAACAAGTCACTAACATCATAAAACCTTGCCCCAGTTTCTTTGAACACTTTTCTGTGAATAGATATAATTGCAATTTGGTCTGGAATAAGTAAGCATTATTGGGACACTAGACAATTTGGTAACGAAGATGCATTGATCTTCTAAATAAAAAATAATGTCTTGACTGCCCCAGCTATCTTCATCTGGCTTCATTAACTACAACAACGAAAAATGGTTTGACATTTAGAAAGCGTCCATGACGTTTAGAAAAGAAGTAATTTTATAGATGAAAAGACAAAGTTCATAGGACAACCTACTTCTTTCTTCGATTGTTTCGAAATGGTAACATTCGGCCATTGTGCCGCATTCGACTGTACAAAACTGCTGGACAACGTTGCAATAGTGCGATATAATATATACATGCAGCTTGCACCAAGAATATATGAGGTGTTCACCTCAATCTGCTAATGGCAGTTGTAGCAACAACGGTTGTAATGACAAAGAGATCTTGATACATCTAAAAAGAATAAATAAAATGTTTACCTATATTCATTGTTGTATGCTCCAACTTTGTCATACTCGTCATCAAGCCTTGGTACAATGCTAATAACCACAACCTGAAAAAGTACATATATAGGTTCTTGTTTATTATTCGTTAGGATAACTCATTGACCATAACGACAGTTGTTTACTTCTCGGTATTCATAAAAAGAGAGTAAAGTTTCTTTTGGCTCTATAAAAGTTAAACATATTTGAAAATAAACAAAGCGAGGAAAAAGCACAAATAACTCAGGGCATTTAGATATTACAACTGTACGAGAGGTTGATGGGTTTTCGACCTCGTTAAAGGTCTGCTGTATAGCACGCTAAAACGAAAAATTTTCTTGAGATTACGTAATCGACCTGCCTTAAAATTACCTCTCTTTAGCAATTAGTCTGCAACGCCTGCCAAATATGTTTTCTTGTATGAGGGTCTTTTTGTAAACGCTGTATGATTAACTACACTGTAGACATGTAAGGACATATTTCCACACAGTGTTTACACAAAGAGCCTCATGGTGTTAAAAAGCTATGCAGGCTAATTGTAGAGCCTGAGGTCGTTTTACGACCGTGGCAGGTCGATTACGTAATCACAAAACTTTCCTCGCGATAGCGTGCTATAATTGAGGCCAATAAAGCAGATCTTTAAGATATCGGTTACACTGGCAATCATAATTGTTGCAGAAAACAATATTATGATATGTACAAGCACACCATGGCTGCGGTTTTGGTATATGTGAAATTCCTTTTGCGGAGGTAATCTGAAATAATAACAAAATATGGGGCTGCGAAGCAGTTCATGAATGGGGTATAGAAATAGAATCAGTCTTATCTATCATCGGAAAGTATTGTTTCAAACGAATATCAGAACATAGAGAATTATTGTCTTTTTTGAGATAGATGCTCTCTGGAACACTATTACAATATGATCTCAATAAGTGTCATATACGGCGTTCCATGACAAGACAGTTCAATAAAAGATGGCGACCATGTCAGTTTAAGTTCGTGTCCTATTCATTAAGAAGATCATCTATTTCCCCCATCATGACTCAACCTGGCGATCCTCCACTGACAACAGGTTATGGGCCCAGGAGAGGATTCCATGGAAGTTACGGAAGACTTATTTTCGATGGGGATGAACGTAAATATGAGCAATAGGAAGTTAAATTTCTCGGATATATGCGGATGCAGGGACTAAAGCAAACCCTCGTGACTACGGATGTAAACAACGTAGATACGGTGAAAAATGAAGAAGCCTTTGCGGAATTAATACAATTCCTGGACGATAAGAGTCTTTCTCTTGTTATGAGAGACGCTCTGGATAACGGGAGAGGAGCTTTGAAAATTTGGAGAGAACATTACGCTGGATCAGGTAAGCCCAGGGTTATAAGTTTGTACACAGAACTTACCTCGTTAGTAAAGGGGGTGAATGAAACAGTAACTGAGTATGTGATAAGGACTGAAACAGCTACAGCAGCTCTACGAAATGCGGGAGAGTATGTGAGCGATAGCCTACTGATTTCGATGCTATCAAAGGGCCTACCCGAAAGTTATAAGTCGTTTGTTGTAGTTGTGACCCAAAGTGAGAAGCAGCAGACATTTTCGGAATTTAAAGGAGCATTACGAAGTTTTTAAGACACTGATGGTGCCAGAAATGAAAGGGCCAGTGACTCCGTAATGAAAACTACGAGGTCGATGGTCAAAAGACTTTAAATGTTTCGAGTGTGGGAAGACAGGACACTATGCTCGTAACTGTAGAAACAAGTCCAAGCCTAACAGTAACACCAAAACAATCAGTTGTGGTGTAGCAATTGTCGTAGCTCCACACACAGTGACAATGCCTGTCGTCGTAAAGACAAAGCCGGTAAAGATAAAGTGAGTCAGATTTCTGATACTACTGAGGACGACCACACATTTTCATTCAAGGTTAGTGTATCATGTGACACGGATGCAGGTCATGAAAGAACTGATATGTTGTTGGTTCATTGTGGTGCGACTTCGCATATCATTGCTGATGAATCCCAGTTTGTCTCGTTTGATGAGTCCTTTCGACCAGAAAACGACTTTGTTGAGTTGGCTGATGGAACAAGGTCTAATAAAACAGCCTTAAAGCGAGGAGACGCCAATGTGTCAATCGTCGATGTTAATGGAAGGCTTGTTATCGCTTCATTGAAGGATGCCTTGTGCATTCCATCGTATCCGCAGAACATTGTCTCGCTACAAGCTGCGACCAAAAGGGGTGCTACTGTTACATTCCAGCCAGACCATGCTGAGATAATTTATAAGACTGGTGTCCGGTTTGATATTGAGAAGCATGGTAGACTATACTATCTTAATACATATGGTAACTCTAATTCAGACTCAGTTAATTATGCATGTGATCTGAAAGGTTGGCATGAGATATTAGGCCACTGTAATTATGATGACATATTGAATCTAGAGAATGTAGTGAATGGTATGAAGGTAACAAACATCAATGATAAACCAAGTGATTGTAATACTTGTGTAATGGGCAAAACAACACAAGGAAGGAGTAGAAAACCTGATGCTCGCTCAGGGGTCCCATTGGGTCTAGTTCACACTGATCTGGCTGGACCGATAGATCCAGTCTCTAAGGAGGGCTTTAGATATGCTATTGCGTTCACTGATGACTATTCAGGGGCTGTGTTTGTTTATTTTATTGAGAGTAAGAGGGATGTTGTGGCTGCAACAGAGAAGTTTGTTGCTGATTCTGCTCCATTTGGAAATGTAAAACGTATGAGGTCAGATAATGGTACTGAATTTACTTCAGAGGGGTTTCAAAAACTCCTAAGAAAGAATCACATAAGGCATGAGACTTCGGCGCCATATTCCCCATATCAAAATGGGACGGCTTAGCGACATTGGAGGACCCTGTTTGAAATGGGTAGGTGTTTGCTTATTCAGAGCAATCTCCACAAGGAGATATGCCCTCTACAGTTCTGGCGGCTGCATACATAAGAAATAGGCGCTGCAACAGGCGTCTAAAACAGACACCATATTTTTCCCTGACAGGCCGAATGCCAAATTTGTCTAATAAGAGAGTATTCGGATCTGAATGTTATGCATATAGGCAGAATAAAGGGAAGTTAGACCCCACATGTTCCAAGGGTATTTTTTTTGGGTATGATAGGGGTAGTCCAGCATACTTGGTATACTTCCCAACAACAGGGAAAGTAAGTAAATACAGAGTTGTTAAATTTCCCACGAAGAGTGCTACTGAACAGCAAACCCAAGCAGATGTGTTCAATGATGACGATTCCATGTTCATGCGTCATAATGAAGGTCTTACTAGTCCACCTGATGATGGTAGATCAAAGATAATTCAAAATTGGGGGGTACCAGTACAAGGGAAGAAACTAGTACTGAAGATTGTACAAATGTGAGGTATTCTAAGAGGGAAAGAAAATCCCCAGCCTACCTAACTGACTATGTTACTGATGTAGGGGGAGATGATCAGGTATTGACTAACATTGATTATTGTTATAGAGTAAGTGCCTTTCCTCAAACCTACAAAGAGGCAATTGAATCTCCAGATTCTGAGTCATGGAAAACAGCCATGAAAGAAGAAATTAATTCTTTGAAAGTGAATGATACTTTTACCCTAACCACTTAACCTGAAGGTCGAAATGCAGTGGGGGTCGTTGGGTGTACACGATCAAAGAGGGTCATGACACTTCTAAAACTTACAAAGCTAGGTATGTGGCTAAAGGTTATAGTAAAGTTAAAGGTATTGATTATCAGGAAACTTTTCCCCCAACTGCAAATCATACCTCTCTGCGTGTTTTGATGCAAATGGCAGCACAGTATGATATGATTTTGCACCAAATGGATGTGAAGACTGCGTACCTTACTGCACCAATTGATTGCGAAATATATATGCAACAAGTTGAAGGTTTTTAAATTCCCTCTCAATGTGAAGACAAGTTGGTGTGTAAATTTAACAAATCCCTATATGGATTAAAGCAATCCGGTAGAAACTGCAATAGTGTATTACACAATTTCCTACTTGAAAACGACTTTGTGCAGAGTTCAGTTGATCATTGTGTGTACATAAAACAGGGTGAGAGAGAAATGACTGTAATACTTATTTGGGTAGATGACTTGATTATTGCAGCAAGCAATGAACAACTAGTGTGTCATGTGAAACAAATGTTGAAAGCTAGATTTCAAATGAAATACCTAGGTAAACTGTCATATTTCTTGGGTATTGATTTTGAACAAAATAATGGAGTTGTCACAATGAGTCACAACAAATATTTGTGCAAAGTGCTCGAAAGGTATCAAATGTGTGATTGTAAGCCAAGGTCCACCCCTTCTGAGCAAAAGATTGAGGGTAATGGTAAAGATCTAGTTGATCCCAGAAGATATTGTGAAGTTGTGGGAAGCCTCATATATGCTATGGTGTGTACCAGACCAGATATTTGCTGGACCATTACCAAATTGTCACAGTATATGTCAAAACCACTCGAAGAGCACTGGACGGCAGTCAAACATGTTTTGAGATATTTGAAACGTACTCTACATTATAGGTTGTGCTATAGAAAGTGGGAGGATGGCTTGTCATTGATAGGTTACAGTGATGCTGACTGGGCCTCCTCCACTGACGATAGGCTTAGCATTAGTGGGTATTACTTCAGTTTGACCAAGTCTGGTCCTCTGATATCCTGGAAGTCCAAAAGGCAGCCCACTGTGGCCTTGTCATCGTGTGAAGCAGAGTACATTGCACTGGCAGCAACAGTGCAGGATAGTTTGTATCTCACACAGAGAGCCTTGCAAAACCCGCTGTAATTTTTTAGGACAATCAAGGCACAATTGCATTATCGAAAGATCCAATCAATCACCAAAGATCTAAACACATCGATATTCGTTATCATTTCATTCGTACTGAAGTTAATAGAGGAAAGATTATTATTCATTATTGTCCAACCGAGGACATGATTGCAGATGTGATGACAAACCCCGCAACAAAGCTCAAATTAGAGAAGTTTGCAAAGTTCTTTTTCGGTGTTTGAACATTCCTAATCATAAGCTTAATTCATAACTCAACGTTTTAAAGATCATTACCAAGAAGTGTTCAATGTTACAGATATGATTACTTGTATCTTGACATTTAGCAAGCTATTTTAAGTGATTAGTGTTAATTATTAAAGTTTTGTTTATGGTCAGGTGTGAAAACATTTTCTGTTTTGAGATCAAGTGGGGGTGTTACAATATCATCTCAATAAGTGTCATATACGGCGTTTCATGACAACACGGTTCAATAAAAGATGGCGACCATGTCAGTTTAACTTCGTGTCCTATTCATCAAGAAGATCATCTATTCCCCCCCCCCCCCCCCCCACCTGGCGATCCTCCGCCGACAACAAACACCATA
>KN887581.1:0-32847 GCA_000934455.1 Apostichopus parvimensis | reverse complement strand
CCCCCATCATGACTCAACCTGGCGATCCTCCGCCGACAACAAACACCATATGATTTTGAGAGAATATTACAATGTATTAAACTGGCCCATTGGAAAAATCATTGGGATATTACACGCTAACTCCTTCCCCGCACACTGCCCATACATTGCGAATGCATTATATTTTGCCTATAAGAAAAAATAATGATCATCCGCTACCGTGCTCATGCTCATGTAGTTTTTACATTACTGAAACGCAAACCGCTTCTCAATAATGTTTCACAAGTGTTGAATGGTTGTACAGCTGATTTTAAACAAGAAAGAAACCTTTTTTACCCTCAAAGAAGAAGAACATGCCAGCTTTACATGCTCAAAACCGCATATTTAAGCTGCATATTAGACTGTTTTATTATTATAGTTCATTTAACCTTATAATGGAGAAGAAGCTTGAAACCTTGTCTACTTCATGATCTTCAATGAAAAACGGCTCTTTCCAATCCTTGTCTATTTCATGCGTTTCTTTTATTAATTCGAGTATAAATATAAAATTTATTAAAAATTTAGTCTTCAGAGAATAACAATGCAGCTTCCGATTCATGTCCGCTTTCATTTATATTTTTGCTCCGGGCGGGACACCATATGTCCCTATCTGACGGACGAGAGTGTACCCCTGTAGCATCTGGCCACTTTCTCAAACACCGGGGTAAGCTAAGACACCCCATTTGTCATCACAGTACAGCCGTGGTCTGATTGGTTTCTATGTATAACCATGTAAGGCAACATATTAACTAACTGACAGAAATTAAGTAACGATAAACATGAGTACGTATAAAGCCATGCTCTGTCAAATTAACAAAGCCAACGGTGTATTATAGTTCGTTTTCAATTTGGAAGTTACTTTGGAGCTTGGAAATTTAGCTCTTGTAGCGATGACTTGTTGCTTTAGTTCCTTCTTATCGTCGATCAGCGATGTCTTATGGAATACATTATTGGTTCCGGCTTCGATGAAGACAACGTCTGGTGTGGATGCAGCAACTTCAATTGCAACATGACTGCATCGACCACCAGGAGTACAATTGAATCCAACTATTACAGGAAAGTCCTCAACAGAAAGATAAGGGCCATCTATAAGACATCGTAGTTGCGAATCACCGTAGAAATAAACGACCTAAAAAACTAATATTTAGCAGGTAATTAATATGCACAACATCCCATTCTAAATGACTTCAGAATATCAAATTCGTCGATTAAATTTATGAAAAGTACCATCGAAGGTCGAAGGTCACGATGTATAAAGTGAAATTGGTAATATGGTGTAAAACAGTTTGTCAAATAATCATCGTAGACGACAAGTCCGATAAACTTCAAACTTGGTGGGTATGTGCCTGAGTATGAGGCTTCGTGTCTCTCGTGGCTGATGATGTCATGTGTCAAATGTGAAGGCCGATCGAATATCACAAGAACTAAAAACCTATTTTAGGGTAATGCGCGTGTATCTATTACCTTTCAATTCTACACTCTATACTGTTACTTAAATTGTGTTTATATATAGGTGCAGTACTGTATTTATTGTAATGAGAAAATCGTTCCCTTAGACAATATCATCAACTCATTACAATGAGAAGTGGTGTCAGTTCGCCTGTGAGTTCCCGAGGTAACCCTGGAAAAACAACTTTTTTCATACATAGATCCTACTTTTGTCTAGGCCCTTTTTTAGCATGGAATAATCTCCGTCCTTTGATATTAAAAAACCGGATCTAACTACCAGATGTGCAAAACATCCCGGGGAAATATCGTTTGCGTTCGGTGTGTTGTGTAAGCGTAAAATAGAGGACTTGCATCAGTATGACGTCTGACGAATGATTACAGAACCCTCCCCTGGGGAAAACATGCAACACTTTGTACGATTGCGTGTAACATTAGAATAGTAGGCAATAGTAGCACTAGCAGAAAACACGTACACGTGTGTAGGTTTGTTGTGCTTACCCTCTGTGACATTTGAAAATGCTCCCTTTAGTCTCACTGCCATAAGAGTTTCAGCTGCCTCGAGCAATTAAATAGACTCTCCTCGTAGATTGCGGGTAATTCGAGCTGTGTGAGTGACTTGTCCACGCTCGTTTGCTTGTTTAGGCTTGGCGAATTGATTACGTAACACACAGGCTAAAGTTCCAGATCAATAACCTTGAAAGGTGAAAAAGTGGACGGTGGCAGGAAAGGAACGGCAGTATCACTAAAGGGCGGATTTTCACATGGAGGTCGAACTTTTTCGTTCTTGTGTGACGTTAATGGAAGTCCTTTGTTAGAGATGAACAATATACTTATGTGCGTAAGAAAGCGTGTGCGCCTCCATCTATTTCTGATTGACACTTGCACCGTGCTGCTCATCGAGTTTAATAAACTATCGCACAGTAAATACGCGCGTCAAATTGACATGAGTAGTAGTAGTAGTAAGTTGAGTCTCGTCTATCCGGCATGCTCAGTGATTAACCTCCGCCACGTATCACGCTCTTGCGCAAGGTTTATTGCTTCCTCGAAACTTGTAATATTAACGTCTTTAAATTGCGACTTTATTTTTCCAAGCAAGGTAGTCACGGGCCTTCCTACTGGTTTAGCAGTATGTCTGAGTGCTTCTCTTAAAGCAACCTTTGCTGGAGCGTCCTCCGGAAGTTTTGCTACATGACCGAAAAATCGAAATCTTCTATGTGCGAGGACATGAGTCCTCCACGTTTAATAAACTCGATGCGCGCTGCTACTTAGCGCGTCAAGCTGTGCATGATAAATGAAATGACGGAGATGGTTCCCTTGCGCGCTAAACTGATGCCGAACTGTACTCGTGCGCCACCTTAACATTACAGTAAAAGAAACTTGCATGGAAAGCCAGCAAAGCAGCGTTCAAGTGTACCTACAAGTCTACGTTGTCAGTGAAGGGCAAGGAGTCTTGTAGGGATGAATTTTGACGAGAGCAATGACGTAGTAAACGCTTCAAAGTCGTTGTATACCATTAAATTTTAGAAATATGCAAACACATCGCGTGATACCGACTGCCTCGCTCGGAATTTTTCTACTTTGTTAATGACGCTTTGACACCTTGCAAACATTTTCTAACAGCAAATGTGTATTCTGTGCAAATATTTTATTCTCTTACATTAAATATGTCTATCCTGTAACAATATATTCTTTAACAAATAAATAAATTTTAATGTTCGAAGAATATATAATTTATTCTCTAACATGCAAAATACATAAACTGCAATTGTATTCTGTTCAAAATGTATACGATTTTAGACAGAAAAAGCATATATTCTCAACAAAGTAACTGTTAAAGAATATGTTTAGATAGAAAGCGTGTATCTTTCCTCTTTGCCAGCTTGTTGTGCTTCGAATGAGCTCAGTTCATTACTGAAGAAGTCCCCAAATGGGGTCGAAATATTTAATAAAATACATAAGTGTTTACTTTGCACTCTGTTAGTCCCTCTCCCTATTTAAAGGACCCATTCTTATCAACTTTTGTTTATATAGGAGTACCCGTGGATTTTCATCACATTATAATTATCTATCTATCTGTCTGTCTATGTATCTAAAATGTTATTTTTGAAGCAGACGATGTAAAGTATTGCGCAGTTAAAGCCTACATATTTATGTACGTTTGTGCTTTCTCGCGCAATAATGTGTGTGTCACGGTGACGACTGAAGTAGAACTATAGGAAATTGGAGTGTAGCGGCTATTGTTTTCGTCTTCTTTCATTTTACCATGTAGCACGTGCATGTAAGTATCAGTTTAATACTCAAGAAGTGCAGAATTCGAATATCATAGAGCAAATGGGGGATGCCGTTTGTAATTCCATGCATTGCCTCAGTTTCATTCGGTTACTATGGTTCTGAAAAAAAGTGGAAAGAATTGTAGAAAATGATAACAATAGGTCACGTCATATGTAGGGAAGAGGAGTAAATATGTTATACCGGTACCTAACCTAAGTTTAAAGGGTTTCGTCTATGAAAGGAAGTCTGGACACGCCGACACAGTTTGTTTTTGTGTTGGGTCATTGCAAAATCATTGGTCTCATTTGTCGTTCAAGAATCACGCAAAGCGAGCCTTTCAACACGAGTGAAGTTCACTTAATAATGGCAATGGGGTCTAACTTCCATCCGTGGCATTGTAGCTTCAAGAAGGCTAGAATGAAAAACTTGGTGACTAGATGAAGAAATGTCTTGTACCAACTTTTGATATTTTTGAAC
This sequence comes from Apostichopus parvimensis, assembly GCA_000934455.1. Lineage (NCBI taxonomy): Eukaryota > Metazoa > Echinodermata > Holothuroidea > Aspidochirotida > Stichopodidae > Apostichopus > Apostichopus parvimensis. Next base: position 28,632 of record KN887581.1, on the reverse strand, counting down.
ACAATTCGGAAAACATTGACATATAGTTACCTTCATAGTCTATCTAAAGGACATTGCTTCAGTTTTGGATGGCTTGTTCCCCCGTACCAAACCTGTGTCGTACGCGATACCAAAACTCGTCTGAACTTAACGCAGCCTGCACGAAAACACGGTATTGCTAGATTTACATCGATAAAAAGAGTCTGAAGAATACATGAGTGTGTTTCCTTCGCTTTCATAAGTTCCTTTTTCTTCTTCTTTTCAAGCTTTTTCTATGTATGATTTGCTTCTGTTTGTTTTGTTTTCAGTTATAGATCTCTGCGGATACATTTTTACACTAAAAGTGCATTGTGATGTGGTGTGGTGTAACGCTGGCAAAATCTTTGAAAACGACCCTGATTATAGTACTTTAATAATGTCTCGTTTATCATTTTGCGGGGGGGGGGGGGGGGCATTAAAAAGGATGAGATTTAAAAGTCCGTCATTTCCTCATTCCAGAACAAACAAATATTAATTTGCTTACTTGGATGGAAGTCATTATGTGATCGTTTTCAGAATATTGCTTACTTGTCGAGATACCTAACTGAAACAATTCTCCTAACGAAGGAAGAACCCGCGTTCCTTACAAAGATTTGTCCAAAAGTTTTCATGGATTTATTACGGATATCTCATGGTCTAATGAAAATCCATAAATTGCATGGATATACTGTCTTTGACACTAGCCCCGCCTTGACAAACTATACGAAGCCGTGAACATGGATGTCTACTTCCATGCCATGTGTACTACGATGGAACGAGCACAAACAGGGTTCTCTCCAGCTTTTTTTGGTTAAATCGGGCGGTCCCAGAGCCTTCCATTAATTCTGCTGCCGTAGGTATACGCGCGATCACGATTTTGGCGCTTTATAAGTAGTGGAAAGGTAGGATTCCATAAGCACGGTTACGGAATGCGGTTGCGGCATACGGTTGCGATGTGCGGATGCGTACGTTTGTTATTCCAACAATGCGGATATGAATCTGATACTGATGCGGTCGTAACTAAGGGACCGTGCTTAAGGGATCAGAAAATATATTAGCAAAATCGCATCAAACACGTCTAGAATGCGTTTACAACGACTATGCACATGAAGAACACCTGATATTGATAATTTCGATGTATCTGACGATGAAGGAGGGTGTTTGAAACAGTTTTGATCATCATTGGAAGCATTTTTGGATTTCATCTGTTCCATAAGAGAGTTTCAAAATAGCCTAGGCTTATGTTAAATACGATGAAACTACCGGTAGGTTACATCGTCTGTGGTTGTTATCCAGAAAATGTCATGTAAAATCCCACAACATACGAATTCCATTAGATACCTAAATCCTGCAGAGGTGTGATATGCCCGGCGCAGTTCATGCACTAGTCAAGAATCCTAGCTATGACCTATGTATAGGGAGGTCCGATTGAATTGATAGAGATTTGTTGGCTCGTGTCCGATTTCGTTGCTAAAAGCTATTTAATCGTGACTCTTATATTTTTTTTTTACTCTCTTCACACTTATTAAAAGGTTTCTTAAATTTATTAAACCAAATGAACCCTAGCTAGCTGCCCATCGTCCAAAAATGACTAGGCACCCGAAAGAGAATACTGGATTACTAAATGATTGTATACTATGACTGTATCCTGGTTTTCATTTCAAGAAATGGCAAGAAAAAAACAGAAAACAGCGATGGTGGGTTCATAAACTGTTCCGTAACCGACGCAGTCATCATTCTTTGGTTAATGAACTGAGGTTTGACAACGAAAAATTCAAGCAATATTTTCGTCTAACCAAAGATCAATTTGCACAAGTCCTGTCAACCGTTGAAGAAGCTTTAGTAAAACGTTGCAGAAGCAGGGAAATTATCTGCCCTCGACATAGACTTGCAGTTTGTATAAGCTATGTACAAGAAGATAAGACTATGAGAAAAAAATATGAAACAAAACAATGTAATTCGTCGTTCTTTCACGCATGTTTCAAGAGATGAACTTTGATTTTACTGTTAAAAAATCCATCAAATTAAAGTAGCATACGCCCATTAAAAGCCCCATTGACTTACACACTAACTCACAAAAGTAATGTGGTCTCTAAGTCTAGATAGAAGTTTTCAGTAGCTAAACGCTACCCATCACCGGACAGCTGACAAGTAGGCCTTTCATTGCACTATTAATTTTCTGTCTCATGACCATGTAGATTTTTTTGGCTATCCGAGCCGGAAGTTTTCGTCACTTGTAAACAAACCTCTTCACTCAGTAGTAAACAATTTTCCTACGTTGCTCATGGGAGGCCTAAAGGGGTCTAAAATTGCCTCAATTTACCCAATTTTCGGACCACATGTACTTCCATGGCCTTCAACAAACAAGCCACAAAAAAAACTAGATCATGGTTGATAACAGGTCCAAAAAAATGTTCTCCTGCTGCTTTTCCTGAAAGATTTTCCCATTGACTTAGTGTGGTGTTAAACTAACATGTGGTCGAAGATAGCAGCAATAACGAAAGTATTTAGTGAATATTTTCAGTGCCAGCTAACTGCGACACAAATTGAGCGAATAAACAAATAAAAACGAATAGGCTAGATTTTCCCATTGACTTAGTGTGGTGTTAAACTAACATGTGGTCGAAGATAGCAGCAATAACGAAAGTATTTGGTGAATATTTTCAGTGCCAGCTAACTGCGACACAAATTGAGCGAATAAACAGATAAAAACGAATAGGCTAGATTTTCACATTGACTTAGTGTGGTGTTAAAGTAACATGTGGTCGAAGATAGCAGCAATAACGAGAGTATTTGGTGAAAATTTTCAGTGCCAGCTAACCGACACAAATTGAGCGAATAAACAGATAAAAACGAATAGGCTAGATTTTCACATTGACTTAGTGTGGTGTTAGGTTTTGTACACCTACCTAACAGTTTGAGATTTGCCCAAGCTTCCCTTCTTAAGATATCATGTTTACAAAGTTTTCCTAACTTGACTCCCCGTTATCCCTAATGACCTCCAGCAGAAACAATAGGCTTATTTTAATCAATGTGGTTCTTATACATAACAAATTTTAAATTGAATTGCTTTCATGCATCCTATAGTTCATTTATTAATGCTGTACAAATGGTCGCTGTAAGTTGCAATGGCATAATGGGGACTTGAATCAGATCCGGATTTTCTGAATTGGGGACACAAGCTCTTCATTCTCTCTGCACAACTCTGAAAAAACAACTCATCACCATCTTTTAGTGGTGGCTGCTGCATAGCCTTCTCCATATCCTCCCAATGTCGATTATGTTGTTGAATGAGGCCTTTCAGTGCATGTTCTAGCCCACTATCCCTTTCTTGTCTCTCTTTGTTCCTTCTGTTAGTTTTTAATTGAACAGGCATTTCATCAGCATCACATGTGCTTGTGGATGGTCTTGAGTCCAAGGTTGGCTCTCCTGGTGATGGTGACGGGGCAGGCGACAATGCTTCACTTGTACTGTGAAAAGGGCCAATTATAAAAGAAAGCAATAATTCCCTCTTCCTTTCAATATTCCATACTTTGTTTTGAATCTCAATGTTCCTTGAAAAAATTTCTTGGACTGACAACTCTCCTCAATATTTACCTTTTTCTTAACATTTATGGCCACTGGGGAAACATTTCGTTCCATCGCATTTGACTATCGTGTAGGATACAGCACAGTTGGTAATATTGTTGGTGAAGTTTGTAAGGTGATATGGAATCGGTTGTCAACCGTTTTCATGCCAGTTCCAAACACCAGTAGCAAATGGAAATTCATTGCAGGTCATTTTTGGACGAAGTGGCAATTCCCACATTGCTTGGGTGCGATAGATGGCAAACATATTGTTATGTAGGCGCCACCAATTTCCCTATCACTTTATTTCAATTATAAGAACACATTCTCTATAGTCCTCATGGCATTAGTTGATGCGAACATATATTTGGTGCATATGGCAGAAATAGTGATGGTGGTGTCTTTGCCAATTCAAACCTGGGAAAAGCTATTGCAGCCGATAATTTACAGCTACCAGATGATTCAACCCTTCCAGAAGCAGAACACCTTGGAAAAGTCCCTTATGTGTTTGTCGTTGATGAGGCGTTTCCACTGCAAAAGCATATCCTTCGTCCATACCCTGGGAGGGGTTGTCCGCAAGATCAGCAATTTTTTAATATCAGATTGTCAAGAGCACGAAGGATTGTTGAGAACTGTTTCGGTATACTGGCTGCTCGGTGGAGAGTTTACCACACGAAAATTGCCGTTCGAGCAGAATGGGTCAACGACATTGTCAAGGCAACATGTCTTCTTAGCAATCCTATACAAAGAGATACAACCCCAGCCCAAATAACTGAACCAAGGATCTGAAAGAATGGCAGTAGAAGGCCTAAGAGACATTCCTCGGATTGGAAACAGAGCTGGGGTAGAGGCCATCCAATGCAGGGATATATTTAAGGAGTATTTCTGCAATGTAGCTCTAGTTGAATGGCAAGAATCCTATGTGACTCGAGATATTTTCATGGCATGAAGTGTCAAACTGAAAACATGCCCCAGCAGAATATGTTTACCTTCCAATTGAAGTCGAACCACCATACACTTCACCATCAAGAGATATCTTACCCCCACTTGGAATGTTGCTTCCAGTACTGTAGTAGAAAGAGAATAAGATGTTGCAAATGAGTTGTACAACATATTGCTTCATTTGTACAAGTCCTTTGAATAACAGAGGGTGGTTGTTTTGGTTACCACAAACTGAACCCTGTAAAAATCGGATCATATCCCCACATTGAATTAGACTGCAGTAATTACAGAAATTTTAAAGCCAAATTTATTTTTCCTTCAGCAAGCAAGCACAAAATGTAATTTTCTCAGCATTTCAAATCGATCATTGCCAATTAATATATAGCCAGGATATGGACTTTTGATGAGGATTGTTTAATGATCTCAGAAAGTTTACCGATTTTAAATTATTACTTTATTTTCTTCAATAAAGTGGTCAAGAAAAGACATCATATCGAAATATTTCCATTTTTGTGCCCTTTCGGCAGCCTGTCCACTTTTCTTTGTTTTAACTTCTCTCCGTTTCTTTATGTAACTGTCCCGTTGGTTTCGCCACCTTTTCTTCCACTCCGATGCTGAAATGATGAAGGAAATACTCTAAATAAGCTCATAAGAAGTTTTATCAAAGTTTCTCCAGTGTATCATTATGCTAATTGATAAAGATGAAAAGAAATGAACAAGGACTGTAAATTCCCACATTTGCTTTTTCAATCCCTAAAATATGTAACTGAACACTCCACAAATATCTGATGACTTAAAATATGCCCTTACTATATATACAGCAATGTCCCTATTTTCGTGTGTCGCCAAATTTCCTGCACCCGAATGTTTGTACTGTTTACACCTAGAGAGGAAGGCCTATACTAGAACTACATTAACCTGCAGTGTTTGTCTTGAGAAAATGATGACTCCTAATGTAAACATGTTTTAGAACTCGAAAATTGTCTGCTTTGATGCCACTAAGCATATGTGACCTGCCATCAAACCAGCACAGAAAATAAAGATCATGCAATTAGTTTAAATTGTTGTGGGTTTTTGGAGAAAGCAAAGCACCATGTATGAAATTAGGCACCATAGGCGTTTTTAAGAGTAATGTCAACTGCACTGATTAAATAATTAGCTCCTTCGGTCGAAAGGAATCGTTATTTTGTACCAAATTTTGGAAAAAGGGACACCAAACATAGACCTAGGCCTATTTTGTCATTGCTGCAGTTATTGTTAAAATTTTGGCATTTCTATTATCACATAAATTACTTAATTCGATTTCTGAGCTCATCATTATTTTGGCCTATATTTAGTCCTCCCCCATGCAACATAGACCAGGACTAGGCCCCTACGTCTAACTATATTCATAACCATATTCATAATCATCATAGTCAAAGTTTCTCGATCGGTGATGCTTGGCCTAGTACTTGTACAAGTAAGCCTAGCCTAGTAGCAGTACTGTACATACCATGTCTAACTGCCGATCTATAAAACCTAATAGGCCCTAAACCGAAGGTAGGCCTATGCTTCTAACGTTAAACCCATCCTAGGCATCATTACCATGGATTACGTTAGGTTAGGCCTGAGACCTACCCACCGCAATTTATTCTCTTCATAACGTTGGCAATGCTCTGCCAAACGTTAACACATAGCTGGGCATCCCTATGCTCTGGAAGTCTAGGATCGTAAGGATCGTAAAGACACGGATGCTTCCTAACCAGCTCGATGAGCGTTTCATTCTCCAAGATACTTAAATGGTGTTTTCCTCCTGCCAGTTTTCTTTGTTTGGGAAGTCAAAAGTGGTCGTGGTGTCGAAATAGTATTGCGTATTTACATGATGACGTCATATCAACTGTTCATCGTATGCGGCTAGCATCCGGATGGCCGTATCAATCGCTACATGCAGCGATCAAAGTTATCGCATGCGTATCTGCATTCGAAAACGCATCCGCGCAGATAGAATCACAACCGTTGAAATTCAATGACAGCGTATTTTGCCGCTTCCGTATCCGAATCCGTGCTTATGGAATCCTAGCTAAACTCGTATAAATTCAAGCTATTCTTACGCGCTATGATTCCTAAATGTTGAAATATTTTTCAATAACTAAAAGTTATACATATAATACTGCAGTATAATAAAGAAAAAAGCCTACTAGTCTTCAGTGGTGGTTTTTATAGCAGCCAAACAACTTTCAATTCACACCATTTACTGGCCACGCTATGATTTCTTAAATATTCAATTGTTTCGCAATATCCTGGACGGTGCTGTTAATTAAACCCGACAGTATAATCATGAAGAAAAATAATCATCTTACCATTTGACTAGAGTAAACGTGAAGTAGACTGCATGACTATTTTGTTATTTTGCGATTAAGTTGTGACTTCATTTTCCCAGCCTTGGTTTAGCTAGGTTAGGTACGATAACACAAACTTTGACGTTAGTATTGCGTCATCACCAAACTTCTGCGTGCAGCGCTTACGTCATACTACGTAAAGGGTATACAATGGAGTTACGAACTGACAAGTCGAAAACAGATTGATACAGAGTCAGTGGTTGCAGTTAGGAATATGAATGGTGAAGTGAAAAAAAGTGTAAATATTTAGTCGTTGATTTTATTGACTTTAAAAAAGGTCTAAATGTTTCAGCAGCACTTGTTAACGTTGATTATTCATAACAATTATAAAACCAGGAGCTTAACTCGCAAACCAGGCACTCCACTTTTGAAACCGGTCGAGAACCTACAGAACAAAGTTGTAACTTGGAAGTATAAAAATGTTGGTATCAATGTTTGACTTGGTCTCACGTAACCTGTGTCATTGAATGTAATCCCGTGTTTATAGGAAGGCAAAACTTCAGGTTAACAACGCGATTTGGACCATAGTGTGGTCTCAGTTACAGCGAGTACAGTGTATCCAAATTTATCACGACTGGGCTACCATAGTAACGAGGTCACTTATATGCTGGCAATTTTCGCATGGTTAAATTTGTTTCTCGATGACCGATTTTATGGTGATGAATACACCGAACGTTAGGCGTATATTACGTTCTAGCTAGTAAGCCTGTGAGTATCTTTAATTGACAGTAAAGACGATAACCTATATAACCCACCAAACACAAGAACGTTTGAAAAAATATCAGGAAAACGTTTGGTCAAACGGTATGAAAATATTTTGGAATAACTTTATAATAACGTTAAATGTTGAGTCTAAGAAATAGCGGGAAAACGTTTTAAAATGTTTTGTTCCAATATCATCAGAACGTTTTTATAACGTTTTCATGATGTTAAGATAAAATATTTTAAAACGTTTTGCCGCTATTTCTAAGACTCAACATTTTACGTTATTATAACGTCTTTTAAAGACATTTTCATAACATTTGACCAAAACGTTTTCCTGATATTTTCATATAACGTTTTAAAAATGTAGGATAGAAACGTTTGGAAAATATTATATTTACCATTATTTATGTCTTCTCAAAACGTTTACCTAACATTTGATCAAAACGTTTACTTGATATTTTAATATAACGTTAAGAAAATATCTGACGAAACGTGTGAAAAATATTATGTTAACGTTTATAGCAAATGTTATGAAAACATTTTTCCAAATGTCTTGGAAATGATTGGATGACATCGACAAAACATTTCATGCAAATATTGACATTGTAGTGTTAACATTTCTAGCCTAACACACCATAGCATAAGCTATTTTAAAACCTATATATACATATACTATCCCCCAAAAGGGCACCTTGATTCCACGACAATATGGCGTATCGCTTTGCGATGATGCCTTTGACAGCATGTTCCGTCACATAAATTTAGCACACCCACATCTAACATTTTGCCTCAGGGTGCTATCTCCCCAAGTCCAAATCTGAGGGGGTGGGGAATGGTGGTTACTCCAGATTTGGCCGAAAATTTGCAAACTTAAAACGGTATTTGATGACAATTTTTCCGAACATGTCGCAGATCACTGCCATGCAGAACTTCCTTACTGCTTCTGTACAAATGAAAATAAACAAGTATTAAACATGTTTAAAAAATTGGCTAACATGTTTTATACATAGCCATTTTTACTTGAAGTTTCCAACCCGCCTCCCAATATTAAGTAGCCCTATATAGCTACTCATAGTAGGCAATGGATGCTGTTACCATAACCTGTTATAAAGAGCCATAAAACTGAGATCTATCTAACAATCTTAGTAGGCCTATTAATTTGGTAGTACTGCAGCAGTTACTGTTGACTGTTATGTAATCTTGGGGTGACATATATTCAACATTAACACTGGTGACTGTGCAATATAATAGATGATGTTTCTCAATTCTATCTTTGGCAGTTTTTTTAAAGTACCAGTGATCGCTGCTTTCTAGTATTAGGGTCAGGGTTTAACATATGCAACTACTGGTACCATGATTACTTTTTTATTCATCCTCAAACAAAGGGAACATGTGTAGTCACTCAAACAGCGCAGCAATAAATCATTTTTTACTTGGCGGTTGGATGGCCCATAATGAGGAGATATGCCCTATAGTTTTTGGTATGTGACTACAGCAGAGATAAAAATCTAATTTCTTCAAATAGTCATAGTTCATTGTTGAATGATCTACATTAACTGTGGTACAATGTTAGATATATCAGGTGTGACTACACAGGTTCCTTTTGCTATTAAAAGGTACAAAAAATATGTGACTTACTCAAAATTACACTGCAAAGGATGGTGTCTTTGAATGACCCCTCCCTTTTGCCCTGTTGCACTGAATTTTTACATGATGCCATTTGTCATCACTGCTCTCATCATGGCCCTGGCAACTTTACCTGGTACTCCCTTTTCAATGGAAGCTAATATCAAAACCTGTAATAAATGTTTTATTTTAGTAGCCCCAAGCTAGCATCATATGGTTTGTATTGTGCATGTGCAACTTGTGGGATATCTCTTTTCTTATATCCATAATTATTAATTCAATTCTTTACATCAACAATTTCATTTAATAATAATGAACATTTATAATGTGTTATAATGTGGTCATAACTTGTCTGACCCACACATACGTAGGTACGAGGCAGCAGCTTACTCGGCGTCATTTGGCAAGTCAACCTCCCAGGTACCCACTTTCACCTGGGTAGAGTGAAGCAATCAAGAAGAAGTGTCTTGCCCAAGGACACAGATGCAATGAACATGGAGTCGAAACCTGCAATCATCGGATCACATCCATAACCACTCAGTCACATCTCTTTAAATTGTATTATAGATATCTCTCTCAATTATGTTTTTATATATGAAAAAAATTGTAGCAAAAATACCAATTTGTCTTATCCAAATAATTTTAAAACATCAGTTTTGAAATATTAACAGTTTTCATTTTCAATTTTTAGATCACAAATTCATTATTTCATAAACTCCTTTTTATACAAAAACACAATTGAGAGAAATATCAATAATACAATTCTGACAGGGGAAAAATAAGTATGATATGTAGTGAATAACTTAAGTAAAAAAACTTTGTACATCAATATATTTCACTTTTGTCCAAAAATAACCTCTAGTGATCAGTTTCCTATTTAGACTTTCAACTATACATCTGTAGTAACAGGATAGTCAAACTGAATCTTTTTGACCTTATCTCCTTCCACTGTCAATTGACATTGAAGCGGAGTCATGTCAATAAGGTCAAGGCCAGTGACTTCGAGCAGACTGGAAGGTAGGTTGAAGGTGTTTCCGCACTCTGTGATGATGGAGATATTGTCTAGTCTGAAATTTGAGAAGAAACAGAAGTAAATAAACTAGGGGTCACAAGGGGTCATTTTGAGGTCAAATTACCAGACATTGTTGGATCAACATGAAACTTAGTACATTGAGCTGAAAATTTTGCAGTTAAATTTTGAGCTCACCAGAAGAAAATTACTAGACATTGTTGAATCAACATGAAACTTTGTATGAACATGTAACTTCGTACATATAGTCAACATTTGGTGGCAACTATTTAGAAGGTAATTTGGAGGTCATCAATTAAGAGTGTTATTGAAAATATAGGCTCATGGCCCATGCTACAAAAGACCCTTAGTTGACCTTTGATCTTAAATTCATGAACAACCTGAAAGTAACACTTCCACAGTAGTATCGTGACAAACCCTCAACATTGTACCATGTAATCTGTAGGTATGAGCTAAAAATGATATACATGAATCTTGGTTCACAGAGTCTTCATTTAATGCTTGAATTTGAGGTCCCGAGATTGAGAACAAATCACAGAATATTGTTGAACATTGGAGTCATTGTTCATAACAACATGTATAAACGTGAATACGAATTTGCTGGTCCGCAGCTACCGAGATATTTCCGATTGTTTTACAGAAAGTGAAAACTTCAAAGGTAATGGAAGGCTGTTTTTTCTTCCAAAACTTTCAATATGCTGTAAACCTACAACTGAACAATAACTGTTTTTAACTTGATTAGTAGGGTGGTGGTTTGTTCAAATTTCTATGTCAATTGAACTTACTCTTCGTTATTTATGCCAATGATGGTGTAGGTTGCTTCGGCTGAAACTTGTTGTCCTGTTATCTGTGAAGAAATTGGAAAATAGTTGTCATGAGCATTTTTGTTCATCTCTTTAAGGTTTGCTAGTTTTAAATGTTGAGTTAGCTTTATCATTTGTTGTATTATATTATATACAGAAGCGGAAAGGCACAATTAAATTTTGATGCTGAAATTTGTAGGGCCATTTGACTTCGTTTGGAATGCAGTGTTCAGAGTTGTGCACATTAGAGAGAACAAAATATTACTACTTAGCTATGGCTAGATGTGATATGTCCTAATCTGTGTGGTTTAAAGAAAAAAACATGGTAATGTGTCAAATTAATAGGCCACTTAATCAAAATTGCATCATAGCAGCTTAGAAAATCAGTGAATGCACTATGGTTCCTTGTACTTGAGATGCTAAATGATGCAATCATTTTCAACTATGTTTATACAGTGGCCTATACCTAAAACAGTTGGCATCTGGAACGAATACTTTTTTTGTCATTCCTGCAAGGGATGCTGTCCTGGTTTACCTACCTTTGGAGAATTTTTTTTCTATCTTTGGCAACGTAACAGTGCCAGGATGCCATGCCGTTTTGAGGAATGTATCTCTCTTCTCTTAGAAATTCTTGTTTATGTAGGTGGGTGGCTTAAATGCAAAATAGTGCTATACTCACAAGAGCTGTCCTATCTTATTTTTCATCTTATAGACTGCTGAATTCCCCCCCCCCCCCCTCCCGTTCATACTAGTTAGTATTCCACTGTGTTCATATATTACATTTTCTTTATCTTAATACAATATTTCCCCCTTGGTTTTATTCTATTTATGAAAATCCTAAAAATAAATCGAAACTAGTGTGAACACTTTCAGATTCATTCATGCTAACGATAATAATGTTCAGATATGTATACAATATATACCTCCAGTGCTGTCAACGTGGTAGACTTCAATTGATGCTTGTCTTGGTAAACATGTACTTCTACATTGGAGATTTCCACTACTGATCCAGTGTCATTCTCAGTAATTTTTTCCGAGTGTTCCCCCCAGAGCTTACAACAGATAGTTTTCTTTGTTCCTTCATCTGTGAGCAGAATATCACGCCTCTCCCATGTGGGACCTTCTTTCATATCATACACCTAACAATTGATGAGAAAAGTGTATTTTGTGAAAATTGTGAATAATAGACTAAAGCAATGTTTGTTATTATCATTGTTTAGTGTTTTACATCTGAAAAAACTGCAAAATGCATCGAATTGGCAAATCATTTGTGAAAGCAGTTTGGGTACAAGTTTCAGTCAACAGCCCATTGAAACCACGCTCCAAATCTGAAACTACATCAACTGTTCATTTATAGCCTAGTAATCAGTGTTGAAAATACATAGGCCGACAACCATTCGCCATTTGTTTTGTCAAGACTGCTCACTTTAAAATGTTACATACCTGTAAGTCAACACACACTACTACATTCAGTTACATAGTGACAGTTAGTGCCAGTAAAATTGGAAAAATAAGTTTCTTGCAAATTAAATGGGTATATGCATTGTCTTTTGTACCAAACACATAGTGTATGATGTATATCAATGGCCACAGCGTACAGATGATGTATATGTGGTGTCCTTTTTGAAAATTACGACGAGTACTGTAATTGCTCTACATTTTATTATTCTAGACAATGCATGTGTTCCGTATTCATTTAATAGAAACGCACTGCGCGGTCGTAAAACCAAAACCATACATGTTTATCAGGGTAGTATTTAGCAGAACTGGTACATTTACAAAATGTATGAATGAGAACTATTTGTGCTGCTATGTCAGCGCCAAGCATTTGGGGCAAGCTCCTGTTTGCGTTACATGAACTGTGGCTGTACTTTACACTATTTTTTAAATGTGGGTTTTTTTTTATATTAAATTTTTCGTCGTTGTGATAATTGGTGTATCCGAATTTTCAAAGTGTGCTACTATCGGGGTATAAAAAATTGATATTTTAACGAAAATTCCAATGTGTTTCTATTAGGGCATGAGCTTCTATTGGAATGAATATGGTATACTATTATATAGGGTTTATTTACTAATGATGGGCTGTATGAAAATTGTCTAGCCTTAATTAATTTTCGACAAGTTATTTGTTGGTCAAGTTTTGTGCTCTGATAAAAAGGCATGATAACAGTTCTGACATGTATGACTATGTCAGCTAATTAGCAATACCTCCAAGTTATTTTAATTTTAAGTTTAATATTCGTGACATGATGATCCTAAGTAATGTGGTTCATCTACTCATTATGGACTATTTACCCATCAGATAAGACCATGATTGTAACTGCTGAAGATTAGTCTGCTATCTAGTACCACCTCTATACAAAGCTGATGTCCTAAATCCTCACAGACACATACACACAGTGTTTGTTAGTTTTGTGGTGTAGTGACTGTGGTGTAGCTTTGAGATTTCCAAATGGGAGTTTCTTTAAAAAGAAAATTACATTCCACTTAACTATGACTGCCTTGTGAATCGCTTTCCTGTCCCACCACCTTTAGAGCATTTTGTTTCAATTAGATACTTTTAGCATATTAAATTACCTTTGCTACTTTTCCTTCAACGGAAAGCCTCCTCTTCTGTGGTGACGCTAAAGCATCAGGGATGGTGCAGAGTGTTGCATTGAAAAACTTTTCCAGTTTCTCTTTGAGAAGGCGGAATGACTTTGACGTCTTGAAAACCTATTGTAAATAAGAAATTAATGGTTATACTTCATAGAAATTTGGAACATACATATTATCGATGGTGGTTAGGGTAGGAGATGTTATGGCTGGGGGGTTTTCAAGGATAGTGGTATGTGTACAATAAATGTGATCAATCTGTTAGTGTTATGAAGAACTTTCATTATTATGGGAAATATATGGACAAATTGCTATTCAAAAGTACTCTCACTAGTCTTGTAGCATCTAGTACGTGACATTTGAGAAACTAATGTTTCAAAATTCATGTTGAAAGTTCTTATCTGAAAAACATTTTGAAATATTTGTGATAGTTAGCAGCACAAAATTTGCTTGCAGCCAGCCACATGTCTTTTTACATAAATATATCCCCCATGTGTTTCTGTTTCCACTAGTCTCCCCCCCCCCTCCCCATTCAAACCCATCCACACTTTTCAGGTGATTTCTGAGGATACAGCTGGAGCTGGTTCCGCCAATCCTAGTTCATTATGCGTTATAATTTTCAGTATCAGTGTATGTATCTGGAATCTTGAGTGTTGTATAGTCTACATATGAAAATGAGCAGACTGGTATGAATAGATATGAAGTCATAAGATACGAAAGGTTTTTGGGCGAGCCAACTGTTCAAGTCCTGAAGAGGGTTTTTTATTACCCAACTTACGAGTGAACTAAATGGTTAAAATTGGATAAAATGGTTGATAGGGGTTGATACCTGCTCTAGGAAAAATATTTGTCATAGATCTGGTGAGAGTGCATAGGTGTCAGTACCACTTGAACCAATTGTGAAACTTGGTTAAATCTTAACTTTGATTTGTCGGCAGCCAACCGCAGATAGGAACACTCCTCTTGTTTGTTTAGAGAAAGGTTCGCTAGAACAAAAAACACATTCTTTTTCAACTTAGTTGCCAGCGTTTTCGCTAGCGACTTCCCAATGCTGACAATGAACATCTCATGGATGTCGCCCTCTTCTGAAATTGCATAAGCAAAGTAGTTTGAACCTCTTGGCTCCGGCTCAGTAAGCATGTTTACAACCATTGTCTTCGATGCCATCTGATGATGAAAGGAATAAGAGGAACCAAAAAGTCATGCACTATTTCAAATATGCTACTAATACTGGAATGTTTTAATTTGCAACTTGCACAGTTTTATGGTCAGACCACACACAATAGACTGCTTGACATAGAAGTAGATCTACATTTGAAAATACCAGGTCTATGGTCGTAGCTGATGTAGTTAGTTGATTTAGATATTGTACACATTGGAATGTACAGGTTATGAACTGTAGAAATGTACATTCCTGCTGGACATTGAAATTTAAATCTCCCACAATAAGAAAAGGCTTATCAATTGATTCTTGTGGCCTAAGTTGAATTTCAATGAAGTGTTTGAAATCATGGAAAGAACAAGAGGGAGCCTTATAGACTATTGATACTTGTATTGGCAATGGACTAGTGACAGTCACAGTCATGCATTCAAACAGATTACAGCTATGCAATGATACACTAGAATTTGTACAATTTTGCTTTTTTAGAAACATCACAAGACCATGTGGTGGGCGTTGCTGTACAGTTTGATTTTCATCATTTCTCATTGAAACAAATCCAGGAATATCATAATCTTTATCTATGCTTGTTAATCTACTTTCTGTTACACATATTAAATCAGACTTAGTAAAATTATGATCTTTTGATAGATCTTTGAAATGTTTATGAAGTGATCTGCAATTTTGAAATGACAATGTTAAAGTAGCTGATTTCATAGAATACATTGGAGTATAACATAGATTCATAACAGAAGTAGATTTCATCCGTTCCATTTCATTGATTACACTTTCTGTAACTTTGATTTTTGATTCATTAAGTTCCAACACATGGAGACCTCTTTTTGTTGTTACTCTACTCAATGCCACGTAGTGTGCATGGGCAATTGTAGATTTCCCCATATGGACAGCGACTTCTGTGAGTGTGTCACCTTGAGCTTTATGTATGGTCTTGGCACATGAAGGCCTGAAAGGAAATTGTTGTCTTATAGCCACGACTTTTCGTTTTGTTACTAGGAAATTTCTTTTAATAGCAAATATGGGTGTCCAAATACTGTGAATGTGTGCATTGTAATATGTTTTGTAGCGAGCTCTTGCAATTTTACCAACATCTGGATTGTCAAATTTAAGCCAGAGGATACTAGGTAAAGGATTATTAGTGTCAATGTAATGAATTTTTTTCAATACACAACCACTACCATTTGTTATGCCATCTTCAACATTTATATTTGCTACAGTTTCATATTTATTGACAACTGCAATTGTTAGTGTACTAAACAGACCAGAAGTTTTACTAGCATCTTTCGGTATTGCAGCTTTAATATGTTCTTTGATACTGTTTGCCATATTTACACATATTGAATCTTGAGCAGAAATAGTTATCTTTTCATTACAAGACAAAGTGAATGCTTTATCGTTATACTGATTGACCAAAGCGTTGGTGGGATATAAATGTGGAATGGAAGGCGAAATTAGTGTTTCATTATGTATGATGCATGATTTTAAATCCTGTATGTCGGCTGCAGTATCTTTTCCTTCTCTAAGTCTATTTAGTAATTGTGCAAATTGTATGTCATCTTTTTGTCTCATGATTTCTGTGAATTAATGTACAGTCAAATATTCTTTCCACATATTTGGCACAAGAGGTCCATAACCATGCTCAAGATCTTCAAATATCCATCGATCCATAACAGGTTTCAGCTGGAAAAGGTCACCAACTGCAATTATGTTAACTCCTCCAAATATTTTTTATTACCCATTATTTCTTGCAGCCTCTCATGTATGAAGAGAAATTGTCTATTTCCTACCATTGAAATTTCATCAATGATTACAACTTCTAGACTGTTATACTTTACTTGCAAGTGTTGAGCTTGTCAGTGGTTAGTTTTTTATAGTTGAATCCTCTACTTGGATCAATTTTAAAAGCAGAATGAATAGTGTGTCCATGAATATTATACGCAGCTTTCCCAGTAGGTGCACATCATAAAATTCTACACTGCTCTGGATCAGCGCCTTCTGTCGAACAGAGCAATCTGTTCAAGCTTGGTACAATGTTTTCACAACAATTGATTTTCCTACACCTGCTCCACCAGTTAGAAATACATGTAAAGGTTCTCTGTTTGTAGTCATCCATTGCATGACATGCGTGAAAAATTCTCTTTGTCGGACATCTAATTGAGACAAAGATTGAAGAAATTGTTCATCGGAAATGCGTTTAGACAAATTTTCAAAACTTGGAGATGCGGTTGCACATAAACCTATTTCATTTCATATGTCAGAAACAGCATGTGATTGTACAGTGGGATAAAAGAAGCTGTATTCAGTACTATCTGATGTTCCTAGCATCAAATCATCTTCTTCTACTTGTTGTGTCATGGGTGCAACTGTTGGCAAGCCATTTTCACTGAAATAGTCTGACATCGCTTGTGTCAAATCTGCATGTGTCAACTGCTTTTTAGGTTCATATTTATTCAAATATGGGTTTATGACATCAACATGAGACATGAAGCTGTCTCTATATGTGTTGTATGTACCTAACAGGTGAGATTCATTGCGCCAAGGTTAGTACAACATAAGCTTCTCTCTATAAAAATTTTCAGGATCAGTCTCTTTGTTGTAGTTAACAAAACGTATTACCTTTTGGACTTTGACTGTCCTGATTGAAATACCTGATGGCAAGGAGATGTTAATGTCAGTATCTGCTGAAAGATGATCTTCTGAATGATCAGTAATTGTAGGGTCATCAGCATAATCATCACAATAGTTATCTACTATATCTTTGGGGAATTCCACAATTAATTTTGATACATAATCAGCTAAGGGCCAACTTCTCTAGCATTCTTGGTCTGATTGAGTAACGTTTAAGTACATTACTGCATTCAATATCAGTGTCAGTTGGGTTCATTTCTTCAAGCTTATCCTTACTCTTCAAAAGAAATGTCCTATCTTCTATGGGAGATGTATTAATGAAGACTACTGACCGCGAAGATCTTGTAATAGGTAGTTGCAACAAAAGATAAGCAGCTTCTTGTGCACTTACTTCTAAAGCATTTACAAATTTGTTACCAATTATTGTGACTTGATTTCTGATGTCTAAATTGCCTTGTCTTGCTTCTTTGCATGCTTGATCCAAAAGAAGACTCATTCCCCGTTGAGACTTAGTCATATATGCAACAATATAAACAGCACATGCATATGGATCACTAACAAATTGGATGTCATGATTAGCACCATAGACTCCGAGCAAATTCTTCATGTAACAATTAACCCTGATAGCAGAAGGTGACCGCTTCAAATAAATTGTTGTGGATTTTAAACTACTGCGAATAGCATGTACGTAGTCTTCTTCAGTTAGGCCAAGCACTATGAGAAATTCTTCAAAAGACATATTCATTCCATCTTTAGAGTCTGCTAATAATTGTGACACCAGTTTGAAATTTTGCTTCATTGTAATATGTTCTTCATGTGAAAAATTTTCGCTTTCAATTGGTCTCAGGAGCATAGTTTTGTTCAACGGTGGCTTGGGAAATCCAAAACGACATATAGGTTTGCCTACTTTACGACAAGTTTTTTAATGTTTGTGTCTCTGAAGCTCCAACATTGCTACTGAGTTAACCGATACATCATCTGAAAAAGATATATATTTATTAACAAATGTTACAATCTCTTCAGAGTTGGAGCATTTTCTATCCAAAACAGTATATGGGCATGTGGCGAACCTCTATGCTGAAATTCTATCCTAACAAAGGAATCTACAATTTTTCCAATTGGATGAAGATCAGATTTAAGGACATCTATAAGAAAAACTTGTAGTCTATGATCAAAGAAGCGTACGCATGTTACAGGATCTGCTTTGACTAACCTGCAGCGTGTTTGCCAGTTCATCTTTGCCAATTCTTCATCAGTATAATTGTTATTATCAATCATTTTGCCAAGCACTCTCAATAAATCATGCCACCGAGTATCTGCTGCTGATAAAGACACAAAATAAGTTGGATATTCCAACTGTCTAACCATTGCTAAAAGGTCTTTTTATCTTTTTTCCAGGTATGGTGGAGAATTTCTTAATGATCTAAATATTCTGTAACCTTCATCTAATTTTAGGAGATTGTTTACTTTTCCCTGGTCTAATATATCTGCAACTGTATACTGTTTACCATTAGTCCTACATCTTCTAATAGCAAGGGTAACTTTTTCTGCGATTTGTTTCATTTGATTTTTTTTAAACTTTAAAAATAAATTAGGTATGCAAGTAGCCACACGTCTATCAATGCTTCGGAGCTCCCATTTACAAATTTCACTATAATGTAGTGGTAACCTTTGTTGTGGCCTTCTGCTACCACAATATAATGTAGGAAATGCTAGAAACTCTGCATCTGGATCATGAAAGAATGAAATTTTTATTCTATTCTCACCTGGAGCTATAGTTATTACTTGACTTGAATCATATTCTGAACAGGTCAAAAGTGTATCCATATTGCCTTCCTCTTGATCATCATTTATTTCATCAAAAGCTTCAGAATCAATACTTTCCTGCTCAGGTTCATCATCTGGTGCAGTAGATAATTGTCCAATTTCATCTGAAATAACTTTCAGCCATTCGTGATCGACTTGTATCTTAAATTCTTTGAAAACAGAACCATTGTTAACCAACCAATGAAGTCCTTCCATTACTTTCAACGGTCTTACATTCTCTACATGAACATTAGATATATATGTCAGTCTTCTTTTCAGCTTAACTGGTACAGTTTCAGATGCAGTTAAGTGTCTTGGCAAAGCAGTAATTGTTGGCATAATATCGACTGCAACATTAACAACATTTCCTCTCAAGGACATTTGTCCACCCCTAGGAAGTTCTCTCAATTGCATAAAAGGAATACGTGGAGATAGTACCCTCTCTTCCAGATTACATAAATTAAGTTGTTCTGGTTTATCATGAAAACCACCATGGTTCGCAATAGACCATCTTGGAATTGTTCCTGCTTTCATATAATTTCGACAGGTGTGACAAACCCACTCTTGATTTCGGATAGATAAATACCCAGTAGTGTAATCATTATTGTACTGGCTAACAGAATGTCTAAACCATGTTTGCTGACAACTTGTACAAACATAACTTGGTCCATGCTTTATTTTGGCTTTAAACATGTCATCAAGTATATCTATTGACTTTTTATTTATTGGCAAAGGTTTGTTAATATTTCCATTACCATGTTTGGCAGATGGTTGAGTGCAGCTTGTAGTTTGTTCATTGAAGGATTTGTGAGGCTTTGATTTTCCCAGTTCACGCAACCTTTTTTTTGGTATTTGCTTTGCTATTAGTTGTGGTGTTATCTGAAGTTTGTATACAGCTTGTAGTTTTCTTATTGCACGATTTCCGAGGCTTTGACTTTTGTAGTTTACCTTTATGTGAGGTTTTTGACCTTTAGTCGTACTTGAATGATGTATGCCAAGCCTATTTTTTTTAACATTATTCTCACAGCGCTTAGACTTGGGTACCTGTCGTGAACTATTTGATTTAGATTTACTTTTGTTTGCCAATTTTTTGGCTTTCAATTTTGCTGATCAAATGTTTTTCTTACTTAAGGCCTCCGTCCTACATTTATACAGCCGTTGATGGTTATCTTTCCTCAAATGCTGTGTATTACTGTCATGTGTAGTACTGTCAGTAGATGTACTACTTGGTTGGTGCGAATTTTGGTATTGAAAATAAGATGATGACTTAAAGCCAAACATGTCAATTGATCCTGAAGAAGTATGCATGACAGATTGTATTGAAATTGCTTTTATCTCTATAATGGTTGAAGCACACAGAGAAAAAGAATGACCTAATTGTATATTATTAAAGTAAAGGAGAACAGCATTGCCATTATCAGCAAGCAATCCATGATTATTTCTACTGTGTGAATCAAATACCCCATATGTATCATTTGTTTGTTTAAATATTGCTATCATATATTCTCCAAGAACCATAACATTAGTATCAGATACACACAATGCATGTTGAACAATAATATCAATGGGTTCTAAAATAGATTCAGACCATGAATCATCAATTGAAAAGTTGCCATATATACTTGGGAAAAAATTTAGATTGTGTATGATGTTATCAAGTGATACTTGTGATGGAAAATCATCTGTAGTTAAATATTGGGAAATATCAAGGCGATTCGTGAGTATTAATCTTTCCCTTATTAATCTGTACAATTTGTCACCTCGTAAGATTCTATCAATATGAGAGGTAGTTATAACTTCATATATGTTGATAAAAACAAGAGCAATAAGAGCATTGCAAGAACATTGTCTTCCAGCTGTGTACTCGGAGAACTGCATGTCTCCCTGATGAAATGAACCCATCACTATGTATGTAAATAAAATATCTAGAGTAGGAACTTCAAGAGATGTTGGTGGCCGCCATTGTGTAGATGTTGCAATAGGGTTTTCTTGGTTCAACCTTCCTGCACGTGACCTCCTAGATTTGCGGGGCATTATGTTTCATATTACTTATTTCGAAATTTTGGTTCAGATTATATGTAATACAGCTGTTTTGGATATTAGTTTGGGCTATGAAAAACATGTGTATAAGCTAAGTGTAATGAGTTATTGTTATTAAGTATTAGTAATCTGATGTAATAGATTATATGACTGTTTCAGATATTATTTTTGGCTATGGAAAACTATTTATACTTGCTGTTGCTATGAAAATTATGTTGTATTTCCAAACTATTGCAATGGAACAAAATCTAGATTGAAAAGTGACAAAACTTGCTCCAATTTTGTATGGCTCATTCAAAACTGTTCAAACTTGTATAAAACCAGCAGTGCACCAACACTGAACTAACCAAACTATTTCAATTTGAGTCAACTTTAAATCAGACGTTTTAAAACTAAACAAACTTCAGCAATACACAAACTTTGAAATAAGTCAAAAGCAAACTTTTTCTGATCTCGGTTAAAATCAAACTTTTTTCAAACTGAACAATACTATACCTTATGAACTGGATGTAGGTTTCAGATGTAGAGGCAACAGACGACACCTGTAAAGAAAAAGAATGTATTAGTGTAAGAGTTGCGGGATATGGGGTTCTTGTCAGAAGCTAGCTGTACAACAGGATTATTGGGAATCCCCCTAGTGGTCACGATGTGTGGAGACAACTGACCACTGTATTTCAAATACAATAGGCTAAAAAACAAGAATAAGACTGGCTGTTAGGCACGGTGATGAAAGGTTTGATAAATGTCCGTTAGCAAGAATTTACGAAAGGAATGGTGAGTGCTGAGAGTTCCAGGAATATACTCCAGTGAAAATAGATATGTTCAAAGAAATGTTCTTCCCAAGGAGAGTAGGTAAAGTCCAGGTACAAGATAGGTAAATACAGCAACTAACAGAACACAGCTCTCAGTTCCATAGAATCCATTAAAAACGATGTAATAACACAAATGTATAGCAAATCAATTATAGACAATTAATTCCTCCAGGAAGAGTTATATTTATGTATATATATATTCTTAAAGCACAAGATACTGTAGACAACTTATTACTATTTTATATACGTATACTGTAGTGTACAGACTACATTATGTCAAGAGTGACTAAAATACAAACAAGCCCTGTTGACTGGCTGACAACCAAACTGCCTCTCTCTCCTAAGATACCTTAGAGGAAGCACCTAAACCACAGGGTAACAACATGTGACCCTCTTAACCCCTCTCATTGGCCTACACACACCGTAGCTACCAAGAGTAACACTGAGAACCAATCAGGGCTAATTACACAAGGCTAAATCTGCATACAAATGCTTATCCTATAAATGAAACAACTGAGACAAAGAATCCCTTTCAAGATAAAGAAAGGAGTAGGGAAGATGTTTACTGTAACCAGCAACATTGGCAGAACAAAGTAGAAGAAATAGAGCTATTTACATCAGTATCAATATGTTACAATTAGACATGTATGCATTTGCTCTGCAAACAGTATATCTCTGCGATCAGGGGCGTCAGAGGCCATAGTGCTGGGAAAGTTTGTTGCAGAATATTTCTATATAATATTAATATGTCCAAAATGGGCACATAGGCAAGTCAGTTCGTGATACTTTAAAAAATTTCTTCTGGAAAAAATAATTTACAAAATACTATTTTTCAACAGACTTCAGCACCACTCTGTAATGCTGTGGAAATTGTCTATTAGTATGTACATGTACATGGGAGTCTATATATTTTTAAGGAAAAAGTAACAAATTAACCCGCAGGTAGTCTCCAAAAATGTGTCGGGCGGCCATTTAAAAAAAAAAAAAGGGCCTCCTAAATGTTTTTCTTCTTTTTTTACTTGGTCTAAACAGAGACATTCAATTTGATAAAATCAAGAATTTTAATTCCCTTTTATAAGTTATAACAAGCGAACCTAACTACTAGGCCCTAAATTGAAGCTTCATATGGGAGCAATAGAAATTGACCACAAATTCCGAAGGTCACCATGATTTTTATTACGGAGAAGCTGCATAATACCCTGCAACTCGGAAAACACCCCCTGTATACGTTTGATACAAACTGAAATAAACATCTTTCAAATATTGGCATTGTTTTCTTCTTTCCCTGAGACTTTTTCATAGACATGTTGAAAGTTATTCTAAATCTGAGGGGAGCAGGGAGAGTGGCTAGGATGGCTCCAGTTGCACCATACTTATTTCTGCCTATCCTTTTATACGGAAAAATATTGAAAAACATTTCAAGTCTAAGGAGAGCGGCAGAATGCTTAGATGGCTTGAATTCTATCGCTTTGATTGTGGCCTATGTTTTAATACAAAAAAATGTTGAAGCATATTATAAGTCGGAGTGGAGTAAAATGAGGGTGTTCAAACTCTGCATTGTTCCTAACTTCGCATTAATCTTACTGAAATAATATATTACATACGAGTACGACTAGCCTAGTACTAGATGGAATCTGCAAAGTTCCAAACAGAATATGAGGGGATTTTCAACCATTCAAGTGAAGAAATACCCGTATGAAACAAAATTCACCCTTCATTAGATCAGCTTAGCAGATATAAATTGTGAAAGTTTCGGAAATTTCGGTAAATATTTACACTAAATTTGTTACTTTCTCTACAGGAAAATATTGGCTTGCCTAGCCTATGCTGGCAACGTCGAAGTATACTTCGAACGGCGAACTAAAATGGCGGCCAAAAGTTGATAGGCATTAAATATTTGAAATAGACGTCTAATTCTTACCTTCAATTCATAATATATTCATTTTATTCACCGAAAGTTGTGGTTGATTGGTAAAAGTGTTGAGTTTTGCGAGGTTCCATTCAAGTTAACACAATGTTCAAGTTCCTGACGGAAATATTTTTCAAAGCTAATTTTTTGTGGAAAAATCGTAAAACTTTCTGACCTTACATTAAATTTATTGCTGATTTTTATTACATAGTTGAAAACTGGTAGGTTTTCATTTTTCCCTTGCTGAAATATTACGAAAATGAGGGTGTCCGATCTTAGCAGAGTTCCTAACTTCGCAATACTGTATAAGCCTAGGCTATAGGCCTAGCCTAGTAATAGTATACACTAATACAAATCAGCTGTAACTTAGCCCTACGCTAGGTCCACTGTACTAACGGAGTAACGTTAGATCGAACACAGTGGCGTACCAAAATTCATAATATTATCATTTAAATATTATCATTAAATACTTACTAAATAAATAGACTTACCGCTTTCTTCTACTTGCGAGTTGGATTTGGTAAATATGGAACGCAAAAACCAATATTCCGCTGCACTGGATCTATCTAATTGTAGAGAGTTGGATTTGGTGGTACTAGCACGTGCACAGTCTAAACGGAAATACCCGCAGCGCTACAGGTTGCAGGCGTGCACAGCAGTTCTATTTTTACCCCAAACATCCAGCATATCAACAAGCGCTCGCCCAATCACAATTGGAATCACAAATTCAACCAATGATATTGACTTATTACTGCATGATCACCGTGTGTTTTTATCTAATTATCATAAAGGCACGGATTTTAATTTAAAGGTACAGGTCAAGATAAAAAATAATAACACTAGGTTCACCGATGTAATTGAGCAAATGGTTACGTTTACATCGCAATACCTTTAAGTACCATGCGCTGTATTAAAAATCACCTAAAAAATTACGGAAAACGTACCAAAAGTATGTTTTCTGATCATTTTAAAATGTTATCAATAAGTAACATTTAAGTGTCATCTTGTGATGTACACTACGATGAAATTTCACATCAAACAGACATTTGGGTAAAAACTAGTAGGCATTTAAACAGCCCTCAAACTGAAAACGATTGGTGTGAGATAATCTCCATATATGTAATATATGGAGATAAAAATGGCTAAGCTTATCCTATCACCACACTAATTCAAGTGGTTCATTGAATTGGTGTGGTGATGAGGCAATTTGAAATTGGTTAACGTTCTTATAACACTGATTGCAAATCATCGAAAATTAAGGGTGTTGTTTAAGGTACATGTACATTTTACAGTGAATTCTGTAGAATTAGAGACAATATATGTGTGTACGATAAAAAATGATATTGTTCAAATTTTATTGCGGCAAAGTTACGATCTGTTTTCTACCACCCCTAACACTCAGTGAGTCAGTAACATACTAACGTTAGGTTTTTATTCTAGTTACTAGTCGATCTCGAAATGTCACAAAACTTAAGGGAAGTTGCAAACATTTTTAATGCATAAGGCCTACTACAGGAAAATATTGATGCTAAATTATGATAACAGAAAAGGGACATTTTTACTGTGCTCTTTGAGAAAATGTGTTACAAAATTTACGTGGCACCAAAAATTGCAAATATGTTTAGTCACATGGCTAGTGTAGTAAAGTATGTGTGCGGTGTACAGCAGAACTAAGTCTGCAGGTGTGTTGATCGGAAATAAAATTTAATCACGAGGGATTAAATCATCGTGAAATGGATTCCCAAACAAGCAACAAAAATCGATTTATATTCGGAAAAAAATCAACATTTCAACACCCGGAGGGATGTACAAATTGGTATACAATCTTCTGAATGAACTAACCAATTTCTTCCTCTTTCCTTCATCCTCACCTAATGCTAGCTCAAATTCTTCGAAAGCCTCTTCACTATCAATCCTGGCCTTTAACACAGTATCCAAGGATTCCATGTCCAGGTCCTCCTCCTCCCCAACATTACTGAGGATCTTTGCCGCCACCGTCTCCAATGCTGTTAGCCGAGATGTAACTAGTGAAATAAGAAAACAAAGAACAAATCATTATTAACAAACATTTATATATGATGCCCATATGTCTTCGTTAGACATTCAGCTCAGCCTATAAAAACCCTAGTATTACCTCAATTCGGTGAAAAACTTGGGAAACTTGAACTTTCCATTGGGTAAAAACATTAAAAACACTGATGTCCGAAAGGGGAAATTATGACTACTTTTTGGGACCAGTCTAGTGGTAAGTACATCGAATCTCGTCGTAGCGCTAGAGAAAGATGATTGACAGTTGTCTGGGGCAGTGCGTGGTCGAGCATCCTAGCTATGATACGTTGTTGTAATTCGCGATGTATCTGGTCTGGTGCCAGATTGCATTTATAGTATGGAAGGTCAGGTATAATTTGAAGTAAATATATATCTGTATATCATAATGAAACATGGCATGTCACAACAAAATAAAGTACTGATACATTAAAAGTTTGGATCTTGTGATGGACAGATTCAAACAAATATTACATCTTTTAGCAAACTATCACTATTATTACTGTAATAAAGTAGAAAGTTATCCTGCTACTTTAATGTTTTTAAGGGTGGGTATATTAATTGGCCTTACATGTGACTCTCACATGCCCAGGACATACTGCCTATTTATATTTTGAATATTCATGATGTTGTGAAATGGGCGTAAATAAATCGATTTGAGAAATGATGTGTTTGACACGTTGCTGCAATATGTTGTCTTTCTTTTATTTATAAAGTAGATTCAACAACTGTGTAAGATTTATTAACATCTCCACTGAACGTTAAACGTTTGAATATAGAAAAATGAACTGCAAGGTTACACCGCAGCGCGGTGGTATGTTTCGTTGTAAGGCGAGCTATACAAGTAACTACAACGCATGTTAATAATAAAATATGAAAGTTAAAGTACGGAAACTTATACGCATCATAGAGGGAAATAATTACACGACACATGATGTCAAAGTGAGTGTACATTATCTCACTGCCATGCACCCATGTAGGCACTTCACTCTCTGTTGTCGTCTTAGCAACATGCCAGTTTCTGCTGTGCAGAAGTTATTTTAATTGATCCTTTCATGAAGATTTCGATGGTTGTAAAGCTGATGCTACCTGGTGAGTTTACCATTAAAAATGATGTATTTTATTGTTTAGAACTAAGTTCTTGTTTAAAATGTTGTTTTAAGTCATTTTTTGTATAAGTTATAGATCGAGATTTACTAAGGGTCTATGGCTTCACTGTGTTAGGCTGCCTATCGAATTAGCGTAGCTAGGGTCCAATTTCAAGAGAAATTGCAGTGTTCATAATTGCATACATTTTACTGATCTGTTTCTAATCAATGTATGTAGAATTGGATAGGATATTTGTGGTAGCCTGTTACAGAGAGAGAGTTAATTTAATGTATGGCTGCATGTAGGAGGACATGTAGATTAAATGTGTCTTTGAAGAATGTATTTTGTTCAAATCTTGGTTTATATTATATAAGGTTAATATTCCCTACATTGAAGTGATGTTGAATTAGTATGGAATTCCCTTTTACAATTATGAGTTGAAGGAATTATCATTACTTTGTGTAGATTTGTTTCAAGATGCTGTTAGATAAAAGATGATTTTAATTCATAAGGTTTTATACTGAATTTGGTATACATGTGTTAGTGTGTTGTTCTAGTCATATGGTTGAAGAGGGGGCTATTGTAGTTAGAGAGGTGGCCCATGTGCTCACCCAGAACAAAGGATTCCTGGCTAGGCCACAGTCTGACACACTGTATGTGCTATGTTTTCAGCTTAGGCTACAGCCTAACGCTATGTAGGTGTTATGGACCCAACTTAGGTTATGGCCTAACACATTAATACTATAGGGTCAGCTTGGGCTAGCAGCCTAGCACACTATGGCTATGTGGACCTATATGGTTTGATTTGTTGTAATAGATCGACATGTATGATAGTATGCTTAATTGTTTATATGCAACTTGTTTTATTGTTTTAAGCTTCATTATTCTTTATATCTCTATTATTTTTATCTTGTACTCTATATGTAATAATTTCATAGGACAACCAGGTCCCACATGATAAAGGTGGTGTGATACACTACATTGTTTAACAGGTAATTAAGGGTCTTGTCGCAGTTTGCTTAAGTGTTAGTTTTAGGTATTTTATGTGTTTACATTACTCTTTCTAATAGTCTCCGGGTAGTGTATTGTACGACGTGACTCGCTGAGGATGTCCTTGGGTTGACGGAGTTACTATTAACTTATTCATTTGGGTCTGGTGAGTAATTTGTTGAATAGGGTACATTTGTCAGGCACATTCCGTGTCTCACCAGGTCTGTTTGTACTATCATTCTTTATTGTTAATATTTCTTGTAATATTCGTGAGACCTTCTTATGTGCTGAGTTGTAGTTGTATAAGGATTTATAAGGCTGATATTTTATAGACAATTGATGGGTCTGAGGTTTACAAATTGTATTTAATGTCAGTGACATACTTCGTTCAGTCGTTTCCATTTATTATATCTCTTCCGTGCGTAACATGAGTTATGGCTTTCGGTGCCTTTAGGTAAAGCGCCATTGTTGTTTATGATTTTTTTTTTTTTT